>CM041804.1:37229539-37247039 GCA_023376895.1 Aspiorhynchus laticeps | reverse complement strand
CACTGAAACTGAATTAATCAGCATTACAGTAATGAGTATGTCAGGTTTCTGAGATCCACACACATACCTTTATTTTGCAGGTTTTATGAAGATAATTAAAAGACCAAATTAATTTAAGGAATAAATTAAAGGGAACACAATAAATGTAAAAGTCTACACACTGAGTTGTGTTATTGTACATTTTGACCTTCCAACCAGATCATTGAGATGCTTTTGTTAATTGTTCTAATTAGTTTTTATTTTTAAATTTTCATTTTAATTTAACTTAAAGTTTTAGTAATTTTATTGCTTTGTCAGTTGTATTAGTTGTTCTCGGAGTGTCTATTTACACTAAGTGCAAATAACCCGCCTTGTTGGCCGAGGCTATTTACATTAACTCCGCCCACCAGCGTCTGATTGGGCGAGGCAACACTACAAAAAGACGCTCGTTTAACATCAGTTTCAGTGGCGTAGATGATAAAACTCATGCTTTTTGACGCAAGTTCGAACCCTCCTTTTTTTCTCCCTTTCCAAATCTCATATCGCATCGCAAAGGCATTTATTTTCAATAAAAATGAAGGAAATAATCAAAAAGTTGAAAATAAAGTATTAGGGTAGGTGTAGGGAGGGCTTTATTGTCCCAATAAGGTGGCATCCATTTAATAATTTGAATTAAAATTATAATTTACACTCAATTGTGTATTGTTTTATAATGTACTACAATACTGAGGTGCAGATAATTGCTACTATTTGCAACAAGTAGTATAATTAGCAGAAAATCTTGCTATTTTAACAGTGTAAATAGCCGCTGCCTTTTTACTGAATGTTTATTGGTTGTTGTTGTTGTTTTTTTTAAATATGTGTATATATATATATATACAGGGCCGTAGCTAGAGGATTGGGGGCCCCCTGAAAAATATTGATGTGGGCCCCCCCCACACACACATATCATATACTGTACAATATACAAGCATGGAACCAAATTGCATGCTTTTTTGTGGTTTTCATAATATCTCAGTTAAACAACTAATAAAATATTAGAATTATTCACAGAACATGGGCCTATATAGTATAATTCCTGGATTTTGTGGGGCCCCCTGGGTGGTGGGGGCCCCTAGAATTGTCACCACCTTTCACCCCACTAGCAACGGCTCTGTATATATACGTATATATATATATATATATAGTTATTTAATTATTATTTTTTCACAAAAAGGGACAGTGTACATTAATCAACATTCATGAATGTAAATGAACCCAAATTAGCCCAAAGGCTAGTTTTCATTGGTAGTTTTTATTTTCAGTTGAAATTTTAGGTGAGTTAAACTAAATGAAAACTGTGTTTTTTATACTTTATTTGATTTCAAGCAAAAAAAAAAAAAGTAAAAAAAAAAAAAAATAGTTTTAGTTTTAAAGTTCTCAGAAAATATCTTCATTTTGCATCTCAATGTATTTTGTTATAAGGATGTCTTTATTTGACCCTCTAACTCTAGCACGCTCTATTCTAATTCTATTTTATAGTTGACTTGACCCTCTTGCACTCTCTATTTGTTTTAGAACTGCTTGTTTTCTTAAAAAAAGGCCTCTAACTTTAGTCTTCTCAATTCTTTTTCTATTCTATCTACTTGTTTTCTTTTTGTTATATATATATATATATATACACTATAAAAAAATATCGTGATTTTAACAGCAAAACTGTGATGATGCTACAGTAAAAACCTGTTAAATGGTTAACGGTAAGTTCCTGTAAAACCGTAAACTGACCTTCCCAGAATTCCCTGCGTTGCATTTCAAATTTTTTTGAATTTGATGTTTTTTCTTTGAAATAACTATGTTTCTTCTTAGTTTGTTCTTATCAGTTATGTTTATTAGGGTTGTATGTTACATCTAATGTTGTTAAATTAATGTTTATTGCATATTTCAGTTTAATGAGTCTCATCATGACGCTGTGCTTCTTCTATATATGTTATTATTTAAAAGCTGCTTTGGTTCATCATGTGACTCTGCTTTTGGTGGTTATCAGTGTATTACAAAGATACAAAACAGATTTCAGTACTTCAATAAGTTGGTATATTAACATTATATCAGTTAATGAAATTACGGTATTTAACTGTAAATTGAAGTTAAAACCGTAAAACCTAAAATGTTGTTACCGTATTTTTTACGGTAGAATTCCGGCAACCACAGCTGCTGTTTATTACCGTAAAATATATATATATAAACCCTTGCTATATGTATTGTGTTAAGCTAACTGAGACTTGTTATAGGAATTTACATATTATTGCTCTTTTGTTGGTTTTGACTGCTTCTATTGTCCTCATTTGGATAAAAGAGTCTGCTAAATGACTAAATGTATGTTTATATACGGGTCAAAGACGAAAAAGGGTTTAAGCATAAAAACAATAAGTGAAATACTGCTTTAAATTATTGTTTAATTTAATTGTAATTTTGTTTTTCTGAGCAAAAAATAAATATCATAAATATTTCCCTGATTTACAGAAGACAGCCACTAAAATGTCATTCAGTGTAACAATCTTGTCAGGCATATTTACAACAAAAATCAATATTAAAAGACTAATTACTTTCACCCCAGATACTAATTAGTTGTAATTTTACATTTTTTAAATGTGCCACTATCCTAGTTTTCGCCCATTTGTCAGTAAGATTGTTTTACTCCTTCAAAAAACAATAAAATTTAATACGCTCTCTTATTCTTTTATATATTTTAATATGTACAAGTCAGAATAAGCACGTTGTTTGAATCTTTACATAAATATTGTGACAATGTAACATTATTTCAACCAAATTTTGACATTTTATTCTCCAAAAACATATTTGAAACTTTAAATGTAGACGCTTTACTTACATTTAATGTGCTTTCTATGCACATAAAATCACTTTTGTAAATTTCTTTTGATGCAGACTTTTTAACTTAACGTCTTTGACCCATGTACTGGGAAACAAAAACAAGAGATTAATTTTTATCAAAGCATGTAATATTTAATGCACGACTTCAAGAATTTAACACTTTCTGCCCTGATTTAATTGAAATTTTGTGTTTTTTATTGAACTAAATCTAAAAGAGTAATCGGATTTAGCTGTTTCAGTTGAACCCTGATGTTTTACTCCGACAGTGTGAGGTTAAATAAAGCACAAACTCACAGATCTCGAGGCCGCGCAGACACTGACGTCTCCACCGTGACCTGTTACAACATCTTCAGCCAACAAGTGCGGCTCCGAGGAGCTCTGGGAGGGTATTTCAGCCGCTTTGGAAAATAGCAGGGAATCGATGGAGGAGCTGGAAGTGTGTCCGGCGTGGAGGTGAGCGGAGATGACAGGCTTCATTATCAGCAGAGCTGGAGTCCCTCAGGAGCGCTCCTGCTGCATGATGGGACAGTTTGCTGGAAAGGTCAAGAGCAGACAAATCAGCCTGGCAGAAACCATCTTAAACTGCCCCTGATAGAGGCAGAGCTCTCTTCACACGGCTCTCTTTCTATTAGATCAGCACTGATTGCTGAAAACAAAACAGGCTTATATTTATCAAACGATTATCAATGATCAAATGCATCCTCCTCTAACATTTTAACATCTGCTTTTATATAATATTATCAGCATTGCATATTGATTACGGCGGAGTGTCTCTCCGCTGACAAGCGAATCATTTACAGATCTCCTCTCAGTTTCTGCCGTATTGACGTCCCTGTAATGACACGTCTAACCCTGTGTAACTCTGACAATTATTACCCAGAGATCCCAGTCCTGCAGGTCTTTACAATTAGAGCTGGAATCATCACGCTGACGTGTCTGACAGATCGGATCAGACGTTATTCACAGTTAGTGACAGACTCACATTTATACATTTTGATTAATGTTTAATTTCAGAAGTCTCTTCTGCTCACCAAAGCTGTTTTTATGCAGTAAAAATGTGAAATATTATTATAATGTAAATCAGCTGTTTTCTATGTGAATATGTGTTAAACTGTAATTTATTTCTGTGATCAAAGCTGTATTTTCAGCATTATTACTGCAGTCTTCAGTGTCACATGATCTTCAGAAATCATAATAATATGCTGATTTGCTGCTCAAGAAACATTTCTGATTATTATCAATGTTGAAAACAGTTGTGCTGCACAATATTTTTTTGGAAACTGTGATATACGACCATTCAAATGTTTGGGATATGAAAGATTAAAATTAAAAATAACACTTTTATTTATCACGGATGCATCAAAAGTGACAGTAAAGACATTTATAATGTTACAAAATGTTTCTATTTCAAATAAACGCTGTTCTTTTAAACGTTCTATTCATCTGTGAATCCTGAAAAATACAATGTAACAGTTTCCACAAAAATATTGTGCAGTGAAACAACATTGATAATAATCAGAAATGTTGCAAATCAGCATATTATTATGATTTCTGAAGATCATGTGACACTGAAGACTGGAGTAATGATGCTGAAAATACAGCTTTGATCATAGAAATAAATTACAGTTTAACACATATTCACATAGAAAACAGCTTTTTTTAATTCTAATAATATTTCAAATTTTTACTGTAGTTTTTATCAAAGAAATAGATTTTAACACATTTAAAACACCAAACAAAAACATGTCTTAAAATATCTTTCAACATTTTAAACTGCAAATAACTTATGTACACAATAGACAAAATAATATACAACATATATTATACATAAATAATAATATACAACATATGTATGTACTGTACAAACAAGATAATCTACATACAGATATAATTATACTAAGGATTATTAAAAAGAAAGAGGAAGGATATGTTAAAATAAAAGTATAAATATTGTGTTGAGTATTGCACGTGTTTTTGTTTTGTTTTTACACAGCAGAGAAAAAACACACATAACAATCATGTTTCTTGAGCAGCAAATCAGCATATTATTATGATTTCTGAAGATCATGTGACACTGAAGACTGCAGTAATGATGCTGAAAATTCAGCGCTGAATCATAGAAATAAATTACAGTTTAACACATATTCACACAGAAACCAGCTAGTTTAAATTATAATAATATTTCACATTTTTACTGTATTTACTGTATATTTAATCAAATAAATGCAGGCTTAATAAGCAGAAGAAATTCAGGGTCATTAAAGTTTAATTTGCAGTGAAAAAGTATTTAAACATTATTCTCGTTGTAGAAGTCAAAGCTGCTGTGGAATAAAAAGCCCAAATTCAGTGCGCTCAAAGCAATCCGGTCTAAAACTGTGTCTGCGGCTCCAGAAATCAATAGCAGCATCTCTTTACTCTGAGAAGACACCTGCTGGACAGCATTGATCGTCCCTTCAAGCCTCTCAGCGGCTTCCCGCTACGCGTCACCAATTGTCTGCCTTTTTCTCTTTTGCCCGTTAAAATATAGTCACAAATTTACAAAAGGGACTTGTTCTCCCCGACCCCGGTGAGGTACCATCACTCAGTGGAAAAACATGGTGAAAATATCAAAGGGAAGCGCGGTGCGACAGGGGAGAGGTATAAACAGAGTAATGATTTCCCCAGAGTTTCTGCCAAGAGCCGGTGTCACCCGAAAGCAGCGTAAATGGTGACATATCCTCACTCAGGATCCCGGGAAATCGAACCCTGACATTCTTTTTAGGGCCCGAGACTCTTCATCAGCCAATTACCGCGGTAAGCGGAGAGCGCGCTTCTCCTTCTGAGACTATGACTGCGTTCTCTGCCAAAACAGCCTCGACCGCGTGGAGCCCGGGGCCCAAAGGAACTATTTATATATGAACTCAAGCCGCTTCGGATCAAACGCCCTCCACTTTTTTGCAGGCGGCATGAACGGCCACGGATGAAGACAAAGAGAAAGAAAGGCTTGAATACAGCGGCCATCGGTCAGGTTTATGTCCTTCTCACTTTATCATAATTAATAAATAAACAGATTTAAAACATAGGCTAAGTTTAAAGGGATAGTTCATCCAAAAAATGTAATTATTTTCTATTCACTACAAAATATGATTCTCGTACTTAGTATTTTCATCTTGTTTTCTAGTATAAATATCTAAACATTCTTGAATCAAGATGCATTTACTGTACAAGTAAAATAATTTAAGATGTTTTCTAAAATAAATAATCAAAATTTTGTTAGTTTTTGCTTAAAACAAGCAAAAATATCTGCTAATGGGGTAAGAAAATAATATTAATTCAAAGGCTAAACAAGATGATTTTTCTTGCCCCATTGGCAGATATTTTTGCTTGTTTTAAGGAAAAACTAACAAAATTTTGATATATATATTTTTTTATAATTTATATTTATACTAGAAAACAAGACAAAAACACTAAGTTAGAGAATAATTTGAGTTTCTTTCTTCTGATAAAAACAAAAGGACATACAGTATTTTTGAAGAATGTTGGTAACCAAACCAAAAGTATTTTTTTCATACTATGGAAGTCAATAGGAATCATCAACTCTTCAGTTACCCATTCTTCAAAATATATATTTTTATGTTCAGCAGAAAAATATTAATATTAAGCAACTTACATTTTAGACACAATATTGCCAATTTAAACTGTTTTTGCTCCAAAATAGTTCAAACAGAGTCACAGCTGAACGTTTGCATCTCTGATCAACAATGCATTTCTGAATGAATTGGTCGAGTCAATGATTCAATGACTTCTTCATAAAGACAGCCACTTGCTTCGTTCCTGAAATCATTTCAATTAATTAATCAATAACTCATTAAAGATAGTGACTTGTTGCCACCTACTGGTAGTTTTACTGTCATATACATATGTGTCCCTGCAGCACAAAAGCAGTCATAAGTAACACAGGTATATTTGTAGCAATAGCCAACAATACATTGTATGGGTCAAAATTATAAATATTTCGTAAATTTCCTACCGTAAATATATCAAAACTTAATTTTTGATTAGTAATATGCATTGCTAAGAACTTCATTTGAACAACTTTAAAGGTGATTTTCGCAATATTTAGATTTTTTTGCACCCTCAGATTCCAGATTTTCAAATATTGTCCTATCATAACAAACCATACATCAATTGAAAGCTTATTTTTCATTTTGAAAAATTGACACTTAAGACTGGTTTTGTGGTCCATGGTCATCTATATATATATATATATATATATATACAGCTATGTAAAAAAATAAGAAACCACTTTATTTACGATTTATAGTTATGTGTTTGAGTAAAATGTAATTTTTGCTTTATTTTGTAAACTACTGATGATACTTCTTCCAATTTTTAAATAAAAATGTTATTTAGAGCATGAAATGACAATTGTTCAAAATAACAAAAAGATGCCATGTTTTCAAACATGTTTACATTCATTTTTAGACAACACAATAACAATGTTTTAACTTCAGAAGAGTTAAGAAATCAATATTTGTTATCAAATCATAAATCTCATATCACTATTAATGCAGTTGTAAACAGTCTGTGTAAATACATCTAAATGCACAGCTTCTGTGCAAAGATGGATTTTGTCTCATTTGATTGGTTACAGCGCTATTATTACTCTAAATGCACTTACTGCATAAATTAAAAAAGGGAACACATTCGGTTAAAAAAATAAGAAAAGTTGCCTTTGCAAAAGAAATCGATTTAAATATGGAAATGTTCTGGCAACCCTAGTAAAAAAGTCATATATATATAAAATACATTTATTTTATACTAAGTATAGTTCAAATCTATTAACATATTCACTGACATAACTCGAGACCTACTGATATAAAAATTATAATTAAACTTTACTTGGTGTACTACTTGTGCACAATGCACTTTTCTTAATATTAAGTCTAAAATGTGTTTTAATGACACTTTTGATGAGGATTATATGATCTTTGAATAATATCAGTCTTTAAATGCAAAATATTTAAAGTGCACCTGAAGTATACTCACAATAGTATAAGTCTAAAATGTGTTTTATAAGCATAGTATAGTATAAGTCTAAAATGTGTTTTATAAGCATAGTATAAGTCTAAAATGTGTTTTATAAGCATAGTATAGTATAAGCCTAAAATGTGTTTTATAAGTATAGTATAAGTCTAAAATGTGTTTTATAAGCATAGTATAGTATAAGTCTAAAATGTGTTTTAGAAGTAGAGTATAAGTCTAAAATGTGTTTTAGAAGTAGAGTATAAGTCTAAAATGTGTTTTAGAAGTAGAGTAAAAGCCTAAAATGCATTTTAGAAGTAGAGTATAAGCCTAAAATGTGTTTTATAAGCATAGTATAAGCCTAAAATGCGTTTTATAAGCATAGTATAAGTCTAAAATGTGTTTTAGAAGCATAGTATAAGCCTAAAATGTGTTTTAGAAGTATAGTATAAGCCTAAAATGTGTTTTAGAAGTATAGTATAAGTCTAAAATGTGTTTTAGAAGTAGAGTATAAGCCTAAAATGTGTTTTAGAAGTATAGTATAAGCCTAAAATGTGTTTTAGAAGCATTGTATAAGCCTAAAATGTGTTTTAGAAGTATAGTATAAGCCTAAAATGTGTTTTAGAAGCATAGTATAAGCCTAAAATGTGTTTTAGAAGCATAGTATAAGCCTAAAATGTGTTTTAGAAGCAGAGTATAAGCCTAAAATGTGTTTTAGAAGCATAGTATAAGCCTAAAATGTGTTTTAGAAGTATAGTATAAGCCTAAAATGTGTTTTAGAAGTATAGTATAAGCCTAAAATGTGTTTTATAAGCATAGTATAAGCCTAAAATGTGTTTTAGAAGCATAGTATAAGCCTAAAATGTGTTTTAGAAGCATAGTATAAGCCTAAAATGTGTTTTAGAAGCATAGTATAAGCCTAAAATGTGTTTTAGAAGCATAGTATAAGCCTAAAATGTGTTTTAGAAGTAGAGTATAAGCCTAAAATGTGTTTTAGAAGCATAGTATAAGCCTAAAATGTGTTTTAGAAGCAGAGTATAAGCCTAAAATGTGTTTTAGAAGCATAGTATAAGCCTAAAATGTGTTTTAGAAGTATAGTATAAGCCTAAAATGTGTTTTAGAAGCATAGTATAAGCCTAAAATGTGTTTTAGAAGTATAGTATAAGCCTAAAATGTGTTTTATAAGTATAGTATAAGTCTAAAATGTGTTTTAGAAGTAGAGTATAAGCCTAAAATGTGTTTTAGAAGTAGAGTATAAGCCTAAAATGTGTTTTAGAAGTAGAGTATAAGCCTAAAATGTGTTTTAGAAGTAGAGTATAAGCCTAAAATGTGTTTTAGAAGCATAGTATAAGTCTAAAATGTGTTTTAGAAGCATAGTATAAGCCTAAAATGTGTTTTAGAAGCATAGTATAAGCCTAAAATGTGTTTTAGAAGCATAGTATAAGCCTAAAATGTAATGTGTTTTATAAGTATAGTATAAGTCTAAAATGTGTTTTATAAGTATAGTATAAGCCTAAAATGTGTTTTAGAAGTAGAGTATAAGCCTAAAATGTGTTTTATAAGCATAGTATAAGTCTAAAATGTGTTTTAGAAGCATAGTATAAGTCTAAAATGTGTTTTAGAAGCATAGTATAAGCCTAAAATGTGTTTTATAAGCATAGTATAGTATAAGCCTAAAATGTGTTTTATAAGTATAGTATAAGCCTAAAATGTGTTTTAGAAGCATAGTATAAGTCTAAAATGTGTTTTATAAGTATAGTATAAGTCTAAAATGTGTTTTATAAGTATAGTATAAGTCTAAAATGTGTTTTATAAGCATAGTATAAGTCTAAAATGTGTTTTATAAGCATAGTATAAGTCTAAAATGTGTTTTATAAGCATAGTATAAGTCTAAAATGTGTTTTATAAGTATAGTATAAGTCTAAAATGTGTTTTAATGACACTTTTAATAAGGATTATATGATCTTTGAATAATATCAGTCTTTAAATGCAAAATATTTAAAGTGCACCTGAAGTATACTCACAAAAGTATATCTTTAATTGTACTTCTACACAATTAAAGTGCATTAATTAATTAGTTGTTCCAATTTAGCAGACTTTAAGTATACTAAAAGTACAATTGCAGGACATTTTATTAAGGTACATAAATATGAAAATGTATTTGTAGTAGGCTATACTTAGCATGAAATATATTTAATAAGTATATTTATTTAAGTTTCTGTCACTGCTTACATGTTTGTGATTATTTTTCATATTTGCATTTGTGTC
This sequence comes from Aspiorhynchus laticeps, assembly GCA_023376895.1. Classification (NCBI taxonomy): domain Eukaryota; kingdom Metazoa; phylum Chordata; class Actinopteri; order Cypriniformes; family Cyprinidae; genus Aspiorhynchus; species Aspiorhynchus laticeps. The sequence goes on along the minus strand of CM041804.1, from coordinate 37,236,920 downwards.
TTTCTCTTTGGCTTGAAAGACGCTTCCAGTTGACAAAAAGCCCTTAAATACACTAAAACGCCGCTGACAGAGTTTAGTCGCTCAGGATAGATGAAAGCAGTTAGGCCACTGATCAGGGCAATGTTTAATCATTAAGATAAAGTGTTCACGCCGGAGCCGTTGTGGTAAATTTATGCATAGAGCCACATTCATCACGGCCTCAGAAGCCAGAAAAGAAAGTGTTGCTTAATAAATCAGCCGATTTGAGGCCGGACGGAGAGTCACCTGAAGAAGCAGCTGTTTGAATATTCCCCGCACCACTAATCATGCTGTAAGATCACGCCGGTGGTCTGACCGTCGCTCGTTACCCCTGATAAAACCTGTATCCCCGGATGAAAACACGGTCTGAAAAGATATGCATCCCACTATAACTTTCGCCAGGTAACAAGAAACTCGTCCATATTCAGCAGTGTTATTAAACATGATGTGAAGTACTCACAAAATAAAACACTTGATGATGCACATCATCTGTACATTTTTGGGAGTGGGGTGGGGGGTACATATTTTGGCATATTCTGATAAGACAAGTATACTGCAATTGCTTTTTGTGTATTTAAATGCAATGCATTATTAAATGATTTTGACTGCAAAAAATTATTCTCTTAGTGTTTTTGTTTTCTAGTATAAATATCTAAACATTCTTGAATCAAGATGCATTTACTGTACAAGTGAAATGATTTAAGATATTAAGGCCTGGTTTCACAGACAGGGCTTAGACTAAGCCAGGATTAGGCCATAGTTCAATTAGGACATTTAAGTAATTTTTATAAACGTGCCTTAGAAAAAAAAACATTACTGGTGTGCATTATGAGACAAAATAAAGGCACTGATTTATTTTAAGATCAGTCAAACGATAACTTAAACAATTCACGTGTTAAAGCTTTATTAACCTTTTTATTTTGTGAATACTTCACATCATGTCTAATAACACACTGCAAAAAATGATTCTCTTACTCAGTGTTTTTGTCTTGTTGTCTAGAATAAATATCTAAATATTCTTGAATCAAAATGCATTTATTTGACAGGTAAAATTATTTAAGATATAAGATAAAAAAATATTTTTTTTTTTTGCTTAAAACAAGCAAAAATATCTGCAAATGGGGCAAGAAAAATAATATTAATTCAAAGGCTAAACAAGATTATTTTTCTTACCCCATTGGTAGATATTTTAGCTTGTTTTAAGCAAAAACTAACAAAAATTTGATTATTCTTTTTAGAAAACAAGACTTGATATCTTAAGTCATTTTACTTGTACAGTAAATGCATCTTGATTCAAGAATATTTAGATATTTATTCTAGACAACAAGACAAAAATACTTTTTTTAACCATTTTTGGTTCCACACAGAACCATTCAGTCAAAGAACATCTCTTTCTTACCTTTTTATAATCTGAAGAACCTTATTTCGTCACAAAGAAGCTTGAAAGGTTCTTCAGATGTTAAAAGCTCTTTATGGAACCATTTAGACAAAAAGGCTCTAATATTGCATCATGAAGCACTTTTATTTTTAAGAGTGTACACTTTTTAATCAGGGGTAAGTACCTTGGCAGGACACCGGGAACCAGAGGTTCTGCTCTGGAGAAGTTTGGTGTGGAGCAAATGAAAACAGATTGCCGTGTCCGAGGATCTGATGCTCTCTCAAAGCCCTCGATACGGCAGTTTTACAGCCGGCCGCTCTGTATTTGTCTGGCTAATGTGAGCTCTCCTCTCTCAGATGTGTGAGAAGGGCTCGTTCTCGGCTCCCTCTGAAACTAATTAGCGGCGAGGGCCGGGGCGAAGGGAGACGGTGACGCTGAGACGCAGACACCCCTGAAACAACAGATGCTGGTACGGTTAACCTGATCGAGCATCAGCGCTTCATTATCGCCTGATGATTTCCATTCAGTCACTGGGATGCATGAAAACACCACTCGTGTTAATAGCAGGACTGGACGATGCATCCAATGCATTCACCGCTGATATCAAATAAAGCAACAGCTATTAATTCACTGCAAAAAACGATTTCTTACTTTTCCAGCATAAATATCTATCATTATTGAATCAAGATGCATTTACTGTACAAGTAAAATTAAGATATTAAGTCTTGTTTTCAAAAAAAAAAATTTTTTTTTTTTTTTTTTGCTTAAAACAAGCAAAAATATCTGCCAATGGGATAAGAAAAATAATCTTAATTCAAAGGCTAAACAAGATTATTTACTGTACTGTTTTAAAGATCTCATTGATTTACATTGCAATCATCAGAATTGCTCCAAATTCATATGTGCACAAAAAAGCACAAAAGCAGTCATAAGTAACACAGGTATATTTGTAGCAATAGACAACAATACATTGTATGGGTCAAAATTATACATTTTTCTTTTATGCCAAAAATCATTAGGATATTAATTAAGATCATGTTCCATGAAGATATTTAGTAAATTTCATACCTTAAATATATCAAAACTTAATTTTTGATTAGTAATATGCATTGCTAAGAACTTAATTTGAACAACTTTAAAGATGATTTTCTCAATATTTAGATTTTTTTGCACCCTCAGATTCCAGATTTTCAAATATTGTCCTATCATAACAAACCATACATCAATGGAAAGCGTATTTATTCAGCTTTCAAATGATGCATAAACTCAATTTCAAAAAAATGACTGGTTTTGTGCTCCAGGGTCACATATTTTGCTCAGTTTGAGTCCTTAATATTCTCACTATATCAGACTACATGAGCTATAAAAGCCTGATGCATGTTCCATTTCAGAAACTCAGGTTTTACAGGGTTAAATCATCAGTGAAGATGATATTTTATCACGTGCATCAAATCAAGAGACGAGCCACCGCTGAATACACGGCTGGCGTTTATGAAGTGTCGCGATCGGCCGCGTGTCTGTTTGGGATGGACAGGCCGGTTCTGGTGCCGGATCAATAGCAGCTGAATGCCATCTGCTTGGGGCAGCAGAACGCCAGCGCAGCCCCGCGCCATGCATCTTCCACTATTGAAAGGTTATTTTTATGCGAGTAAACAATTCATCCTCCGGTCTCGGTGCGTTCTGCTCATTTACCCCGCTCTCGGTCGATAGCGTATGCAAAACGGGTAAAAAAAAAAAAAATTGAATCCTAGGAGTGAAGCTGATGCCCAGGTGACAACAAATCGATGAGGCTCTCTGCGAAACTGTGACGTGCGGTCAGAGTGTTTTATAGCCGCTCATGCAAATCAGAGGCCCAACAACACAAGCTTTCTGAACTCTTTAACCGCTGCGAGAGCCAGATAAGACAGAATCCACTTTTTAGCTTCAATTAATGACAGCGGGGCACATCTGGCTCCTGTTTTTTGGACGGACGCGTTTGGGAAGACGCGGATTGTTTGGCTCTCATTAGATTTTCTGCGCTCCGGCTATTAGTGATAAATGTACTGCTGCATTCACTGTCAAGTTAATCAATGCTGCCAAAGTTTTGTTGACCTAACAGCAATCTATAAAGCAAAGGCGCTTCATTTTTTAGCTTGCTCGTAGCGTGACAACTCTGTCGGCCCCTCGGCGCTCTGATACTCCTTCAAAGGGCCCCGCGCTTCACTTGAAGGGCTCTCGGCAAATTGAAATACTGTCTTTAAAAGCGGGGCAATTGCTGTGACGCCTTGCCTGTCAAAGAAATTGTTTAAAAACCAGAGTCGCTCAAACAGATCCAGTTTGATGGTTAAAACACTGGCAAATCGATAACTTCACAGATGATAGAACGTTGTCAAGTGTTAAAAAAAGCCCCATTTTCTTTGACAACAAACCCCTTGTTTTCACTAAAAAGACGAGCGCTGGGAAATCGAAGGCTTGTGAGATGAAATAAGAGCTGGAGCTCAAATACTGTCAGCAGCCGTCCGCTCAAACAAACGACCACCGCACACTTTCAAACGCAATTATGGCCTTATGAAATATGAATTTACATTGATTTTCCCCAGCGTTTCCCATGGTCATTCAGGTCTGCGTGTGAAATACTCCCAGTATAAATTATGAAAGCGAGTCGACGTCATGCAAGCGTTGTGTTTGCTGTTATGATTATGATTTTTCCCCTGCAGATGGACAGTAATATAATTGCACGTAACTCTGGTCCCCAGCTGCACATGTTTGTCCGTAACAGGACCACAATTACTGCTGAGAGGGAGACGGAGGGCCGTAACCCGGCTAGAGAATACTGATTAACCTTTTTCAGGCCGTTGACAAATGAATCGCATCAAGCGTGTGCGACAGCATTTATCACTGCCCGTCTACACTTAGAGTCGCGGGGAAATAACAGGCTTGTGCTAATAAAAGCAAGCTGCGTGCCACAGTGCATTATGTCAGCGGCCCAATCGCCCGACATCCGTCTTCTTTGATCCGGCACAGAAAACCAGAAGTCGTTTTCAGAGTCTGGATGTGAAAAAGACACAAATGCATCAATAACACCAGCCTTTATTTGATAAACTAACATGTTAAAATGAGTTATAAAATGATTAAGGCATCTTACATTGATGCAGTGTCTGATGAACATGATGCAGGATGACTGACTATTAGAATGCAGTTATATGAGCCAAAAATTCAAGATATTTTTTTTTTTCTTATATTTATATCATATGATATAGTTTAGCAATATCACACCAGCAAGAGTGCTGTTTCTCCCTAATATCTGCACCACTGCAAATGTGATTTACATAAGACGTTAATATTGTGTTTTAGATTCAATATTGGCTGTTTTTGCTCAATTTCGCAAATGAAAATATTTCCAATCAAAGCCACAGCAGAACTGTTGAGCGTCGCCAAAAAACACACAGCGGTGATTCATTACTGAATTAATCCATGGCTTTGAACGAATCAAGTGAGACAGTGATTCAGGGACTCTTCATAAAGGCAGTTTTTCGATTCGTTTCTGAATGAATCAGCCGTTTGAACGAATCAAGTGAGTCAATAATTCAGTGATTCATTCATAAAAGCAGTCACTTGCTTCATTTCGGAATGAATCAGCCGTTTGAACGAATCGAGTGAGTCAATGATTCAGTGATTCATTCATAAAAAAAGTCACTTGCTTCATTTATATATTTTATATTATATATTTAGTCATTTAGCAGACGCTTTTATCCAAAGCGACTTATCAATGCGGACAACAGAAGCAATCAATTGTAGTATTAAAACAACTAAAAACAGATCCAAAACTAAAAGCTAAAACTTTATAATCAGCCGTTTGAACGAATCGAGTGAGTCAACGATTCAGTGACTCATTCATAAAGTCAGTCACTTAATCAGCCGTTTGAACGAATCGAGTGAGTCAATTGTTCAGTGACTCATTCATAAAGTCAGTCACTTAATCAGCCGTTTGAACGAATCGAGTGAGTCAATTGTTCAGTGACTCATTCATAAAGTCAGTCACTTAATCAGCCGTTTGAACGAATCGAGTGAGTCAATTGTTCAGTGACTCATTCATAAAGTGAGTCACTTGCTTAATTTCTAAATGAATCAGCTGTTTAAACGAATCAAATGAGGGAATGATTCAGTGACTGTTTTATAAAGGCAGTCACTTGCTTTGTTTCTGAATGAATCAGTCGTTTGAACAAACTGGTTGAGTGAATGATTCAATGACACACTCATTAAGACAGTGACTTGCTGCCAACTACTGGCTACTGAGTATAATTTAATTCTTTTCAAAATCATTTAATATTTCAATCAGCATTATTATATAATGTTGAATCTAAATATTTCTTTCTAAAACTACTTTTTGTAATGTCTATGCAATGCTTTTCTCATTTAACACAATAATGATGATTTAAATGATATTTTGGGGGTAAATTCTCAGCCAAACTTGACGTGTGATGAATTTATCAATCAGTGTATCATGTAATTAATTATATGAAAAATTGTAATCGCTTGACAGAACAAAAACAAGTAAAAACATCAGAAAGGAGCTTCATTTACAAACATAAACGGCTTTAATTCTTCAGACGCTGCTCTAGTGATGAATGAGGTGTCGGTGAATCATTTCGACCGAGTCTTTTTCCACAAAAGGTCACTTATCTGACACGTTACAGTGAAATTTGCATTTCCGCATGCGTTTATTGACCTCTGCGTTTGCCATTAATGCCTTTCTGTCCGTGATGTGTTCACTCAGCGCTCAATTAACACAGATCTCTAATTACACCTGCGTTATTATGCGTCCAATGGAGAACGATGAGCGAGCGAGCCACAACCCGGCCTAATTTTGCTTCCATAATGAGGAATTAAAAGGGAAGCGTGCGCACAAATGATGATACAACTCGTGCCCAACGGCGCTTCGACGCTCATCAATTTTCCTTCATTCCCGTATCATTCCCGCTCCGAATGTAATGGCTAACGAGAACAAAAGCCTTGTGTCCACACACATTTTGGGGAAACAAGCCCAATCGGGTGTGCGAGGGAGAATTATTTTTCTTTATTAAGTGACCCGTGTCCCTGGAGATACAAAAGAAAGCAAACAATTAATCTTTTCCTATTGGTTGGGTGCAAACGGGCTCGGGCCGGGATGAAGGCGCTCCGTACCTGTGGCAGAGACGGGTAATTAGGCCTGGCCTGGGGAATAAATGGATTCCAGCTTCAAGTGTGCTGAGCTTTCAGGCCGTGACAGCGCTCTCGCCCCCCAGAACAACATCTCCGCTGGAACCATCACCTATGACCAAAAACAGCAGAATAATTAACAAGATCCAATGTATTAATTGCTGCGAGCCATTAAAAATGGCCAGAGAAAGTGCATTAATTGCTGTTCCTAACAAAGTGTTTAATCAAATTAAGGCCGAGCGTTCGGTTCACAGTTGGCTAAGCAGGAAAAGCTTCTGCCAGCCTGGAAAAAAACATCCAGCAATATCAATAACGCTCGGAGCGGAGAGAATAAGGCTGCTTTGTTTGAACAGTTTAACTGCACTTACAGCAGCGGTCAGTGCGAATGAACCACGAACTGATTCAGTAGGAATCTCAAACAGGCATGTGGTTATTGGACAATATTAGGGATTTTATGCAGCATATATATGTGACCCTGGACCACAAAACCAGTCATAAGGGTAATTAAAAAAATAATAATAATAATCTTTCCATTGATGTATGGTTTGTTAGGATAGGACAATATTAGTGATTTTATGCACCATATATATGTGACACTGCACCAGTCATAAGAGTCAGTTTTTTTAAATTGAGTTTAATGCATCATCTGAAAGCTGAATAATAAATATTTGTAAATCTGGAATCTGAGGGTGCAAAAAAATCAAGAAATCATCTTTAAAGTTCAAATGAAGTTCTTAGCAATGCATATTACTAATCAATAATTAAGTTTTGATATATTTATGGTAGGAAATTTACTAAATATCTTCA
>CM041804.1:37207039-37224539 GCA_023376895.1 Aspiorhynchus laticeps | reverse complement strand
CGGAGCCGACCGCTGCCATCTTGGCAGTGCGTTACTCCCGGATAATCGAAAATGGGCAAAAAGGCGGGACGTGGGCGGAGCTGAGCTGAATCCACGCTCGTCTATAGTGACAGCAGTGCTGCCGTGCAAAGACATAACGCCAGCCAGCCTGTAACTGTCCATTAGTCTACCGCGTTTAAATTACAGTGTGACTTGTGTACTTTTATACATCTGTCGGCACATCATTAGTCAAATAAATTAGATAGATCGCGATATAACAAACTGCTCCATATAACAAAGCACTGTAAGCAATAACGACTAGATAACTTGGCAACACTAATTAATCGTAAATAATCTTTAAAGTTTTTTTTTTTATATATATAATGCAGATTATTCACTCAGTGCCAGCTGTCAGTCTGGGGCTGCACACTTCAGGGACAGCGTATCACACATAAAATCAATAACTGTTCGCAATTAAATACGTTTCCTTCCTTTTCTTGTAAGTCGATCAAATCCATTGCAATGAACGACATCGGAGATGTTTAATTCACAATCATTCGGAGCATTATCTCTGCTGGCGTTCACTCTCTGGAGCAGAGCGCAAACCACCTGTCACTCAAGTGGCCACGCCCTTAATTATGCAGAACTTTAAGGCTTAATAGAATTTAAACGGATGAGTTATAAAAAAATTCACCCCCCTCACAGATGTCACGAAGGGCAAAATTAGCTATATAGACCAAAACCACTTTTTGTACCAGGCTGTAAACATATTTTTTTCTGCTGTAAAGTTGGGCATTTTAACATGGGATTGACTCCCTTTTAGAGCCCGCCTCTAGTGGCCAGTCGATGAATTACAGTTTTAGTCACTTCCGTGTTGGTTTCAAGAGAGAGAGCGGGAGGTTGCCGCTTGGTTCTCACGCAGAGAAAAATACATCGCAGAGCAAACTGATAACATGCCGACAGAACAGCACAAAATAAACATGAATGAACATCAGAAGGCATCTTGTTTCAACTGCGGAAAGACGTCAATACACAGCATTTTTCAAGTTCAAGTCTGACGTTAATTTACTCTCCTGCTGGTTTGTTTGGCAGATTCGACGATATGATTGGTCAGATCACCTGTCAATCAAACTCTCAGTGAAGGGTGAATTGCGAGAAAAGACAATTATGTGATAAAAAAGTCACAATTACTTTTTTTATGTATTTATTTATATTTATATATTTATTAAGAGAATTGCAAGATATAAATTCTGAATTTTTCAAAATAGCTAGTTAGTGAGTTTACATCTTGCATTTCTTTTTTTACTCACAATTGAGACTTTTTCTTCACAATTCTAGGAAAGAATACAGACTTTTGAGAAAAGTCGCAATTATTATTCTTTTTTTTGTCAAGAAACAAGCTTCCACAGCCAAAGCCTTTTGGATCCCATTAAAAAAATTATTTAAAATGTATTTAATCCCATTATTTTCATTTGTTACTTGAAATAAAATAAATGTTAGCTTAAATAAAACAAAATATAAAAACTTAAACTTGTATTTTAGCTAGTTGCCAAGGCAACAATTTTGTTACTTGAAATAAAATAAATGTTAGCTTAAATAATATAAAATATTAAAAAACATTGAACTTATTATATTTTAGCTGGTTGCCAAGGCAACAATTTTGTTGCTTGAAATAAAATTAATTTTAGCTTAAATAATATAAAATATTAAAAAACATTGAAATTATTATATTTTAGCTGGTTGCCAAGGCAACAATTTTGTTGCTTGAAATAAAATTAATTTTAGCTTAAATAAAATAAAATATAAAAAACATTGAAATTATTATATTTTAGCTGGTTGCCAAGGCAACAATTTTGTTACTTGAAATAAAATTAATTTTAGCTTAAATAAAATAAAATATAAAAAACATTGAAATTATTATATTTTAGCTGGTTGCCAAGGCAACAATTTTGTTGCTTGAAATAAAATTAATGTTAGCTTAAATAAAATAAAATATAAAAAAACATTGAACTTATTATATTTTAGCTGGTTGCCAAGGCAACAATTTTGTTGCTTAAAATAAAATTAATGTTAGCTAAAATAAAATATAAAAAACATTGAACTTATTATATTTTAGCTATTTGCCAAGGCAAGAATTCACTCTTTTTTTTGTTTAAATAGTAAAAAAACTAAAACTATAATTATAACTTTAAAAAAAACTATAGACATATTTAAAAAAAAAAAAAAAAAAAAATGACAAAAACACAACAAAATGACTAAAACTTCAACTAAAATTACAGAAACTTCAACAAAAACATAAAATCTAATTTAATATATGTACTAAAATAACCCGACCCAGAACATCGGTGGGTTTGCACAAGAACGCACCACTCACACGTTCTCCAGAAAATGTCAAAATCATGTTTGAATGCTGTAATTGTGTGTTTTTCTGGGTGCAACACTACAAGCGCCGCACATAAAGCCAGCATCTGATCATCCCGCAGCGAGACTGAGGTCAACATCAGGTGCACCGGCCACCCTAATTACAACCAAAACACATGCGGCGGGGGCGTCCCGGGGTCAGAGGTCAGAGGTCGAGCGGTGGGGGCGGGGTACGGCTCACTGCATCTGAAACAGCATTCAGTTTTTCTTAAATCCGCTCAATACATATGAACACACGCAAACCTCGTCCTCATAATCCGTGACACGTGGAATTAACCCGATGTGATTATTCGTTTGCGATCCCCGCTCGCGCTCTTTGTTTTTAACACAGAAACAGGTCTTTCTCTAGTTCAACGACTTTACCTGTTTACGGCTCCTGTAAAACAGAGCTACTAAATTACTCATATCGGCCCTCTAGAGGCAGACGAGTCCAAACAAAGCAGAGTTTTTCGTCCGGAGTCTAAAAATAAGCCGATGCTAAAGGTTTCCTGCAGCTCGCAGCCACGCGGCCCTTAACCTTTCCCAAAGTTGTAGATGAAATGTCAGCTGGAGACCCTCAGGTATAAGTTAGCCGGCTAACCAGACAGCAGCACCATATGAATCACTGTCATTCTAAATGTAGAATCAGCAATTCTAGAGCCGTCCTATCTGGAAACGTAACGGCGAGGTGCTCCAGGAGCTCTGCTATTGATTTTTCTCCCAAACAAAGAGACTTTCGCGAATACATGATACATCATAATCATGTAATTTGTACCTTTGCGTCAAGCGGGGAAAGACGTGGATCTGTACGTAAACGTGAGCGGATGCTTCGGGTCGGATTTTACAGAACAAACGTCAGAAGTTTGGAAGAAACTTCATTAATGCGATGTTTCATATTATGACAAAACTCATCACATTTCTGTCTGGAATACACTGCTGTTCAATAGTTTGGGATCAGTAAGATTTTTAATGGTTTTTAAAGAAGTTTCAGCTCATCAAGGCTGTATCCATTTGATCAAAAATACAGAAAAAAATTTAAATATTATTGCAATTTAAAATAACAGTTTTCTATTTTAATATACTTTAAAATATAATTTATTTATGTGATCAAAGCTGTATTTACAGCATCATTACTGCAGTCTTCAGTGTCACATGATCTTCAGAAATCATAATAATATGCTGATTTATTATCAATGTTGGAATCCGTTATGCTGCTTTATATTTTTTGGGGATCTGTGATATTTTTTTTAGGATTCTCTGATTAATAAAAAGTTAAATAGAACAGCATTTAAAAAAAAAAAAAAGAAATTTTGTGTTACAATATACAATGCTATTCAAAAGTTTGAGGTCAGTACATTTTTTCTTTCTTTTTTTATAGAAATTAATACTTTTATTCAGGAGCAGTGTTGGGCACGTTACTTTAAAAAAGTAATTAGTTATAGTTACTAGTTACTTCTCACAAATAGTAATTGAGTTAGTAACTGAGTTACATCATTATAAAAGTAACTAATTACCAGGGAAAGTAACTATTGCGTTACTTTTTTTTTTAAAAAATGTTAAAATATGTCAAATAACTTGGATGCCCCCAATATTAAATATGTTAAATGAATGAAATGAACAATAAATAGAATAAATTATTATTATAAAACATTGTACATTAATCTACACTATTTATCTACTGACACTTAGCATCAGTCAGTCAAGTATTATAATATGATATTATGATGATAGGACTTTAGTAATTAGAATAACCAAGTATGAATGCATATTTGTCATGTTGACTGAACTTAGGACTGCTGCTTAAGATAGTGTTTGTCATTTAGTGTTTCTATAAAAAAAAGGGGGGGGGGGATTTATAAGATAACAAATCTACTATGAATTCTACTACTAATAACAATATAAAACGCACTAAGGATTAATGAGCTGCTGGCTTCATGAATATTAATCACGTTGTCTGCATTCGCTCGAATTGATTTGCTGAAATCAAAACAGGGATGATAATAGGTGAGCGCCGGCCAATGAGATTGACGTTTGCGCATTAGCTCCGCCCACTAGCAGAGAACCCGGCAGTTCTTAAAAGCTGAAGAATTCCAAAGGAACTCAATAAAGGACACGAAAATACAACAAAGAATATCGTTTACATGTAGCGCGTCAGTTCTGCATGTTATGAAAGACTCTCTCGCTCTGTATCTCTCCCTCTCTGTGTGTGTGTGTGTGTGTGTGTGTGTGTCAAAGTGACGGCGAGTCCTGCGCTTCACACTAGAGTTTACGGTACGTCAAATACAGCTACACTGTGCATCCATTCAGATGAACTGAAAAATAAAATTCTAATAATATTATAATAAATGATAGTAACGGCACATTTTATTGTCAGTAACGGTAACGGTAACGGCGTTGTAACGGGGGAAACAGTAATTCGTTTGATTACTAGTAACGCCGTTTATTTATAACGCCGTTATTCCCATCACTGTAGGAGGGATGTGTTAAATGAATAAAAAGTCATAGTAAAGACTTATATTGTTAGAAAAGATTTCTATTTTGAACAAATGCTGCTCTTTTTAACTTTGTATTCATCAAAGAATCAAACAAAAAATATCACGTTCCAAAAACAATATGAAGAGTTTCAACACTCATAATAAATCAGCATATTATTATGATTTCTGAAGATCATGTGACACTGAAGACTGCAGTAATGATGCTGAAAATACAGCTTTGATCACAGAAATAAATTACAGTTTAAAGTATATTAAAATAGGAAACCAATATTAGAAATCGCAATAAGATTTCACAATATTATTGTTTTTTCTGTATTTTTGATCGAATAAATACAGCCTTGATGAGCAGAAGAGACTCCCTTAAAAACATTAACAATATTACTGATCACAAACTTTGAGCAGCAGTGTGTGATTGTAATGGCTTAAATATGTGTGTATAATGACTGTAAACATGTTTTAGGCACAAAATTTCACTTGAATCATGTAAGGGCTGCACGATTATGACAAAAATTGTAATATCATTATCTTTGAATGATGTTTAAACCATTGTTTGAAGCAACTGCATGCCATATTTTTTATATGAAAACACTAACTGAAGAACTTTTATTGCTTTTCTATAGTATTAAGCTTCAAATGTGAACTATACATTGGATTAATTTCTTCTTTAAATAAAAAAAGTAAAAATACGCATGGTATTATAATGTTATACTAAAATTAAAACAATGGAAAAACCCTTAAAATAATCTGTAGAAAGAAAAAACACATCTTAAGCATGCAGAATAACATAAGTTGACTTTGAACGATTAATTACTGCTTTGAACGATTATGTAATTGTGGCATCCGTATTTGTAATCACAATTAAAAACTTGTTTAATTATGCAGTCCATTTCACACTACAAGTAAATAGATTTTTTAACCCATTTTTAACTATTACTATAACATTACTATTTAGCCTAACTTTTTATATATCTGTTATTTGAACTAACATATATCACCATATTTACCCAATTAATTAATCACAGTACATTACAAGCTTTCTGAAATGTTTAAATTTGCAAATAAGGGCATGGTCTAATTAAATATGCACTAATTTGCATACATTTCTAAAACATTGGATAAAGCCAGATTCATAAATTCTTCTTTTATCACTCCATAAATCAGAAAATACTGTCAACAGACAGAAAACAAAAACACATTTTCACCATGTTTTTAGGAGTGAAATGTTAAAATATGAACAAACCTTAAAACTGTAAATTTTGGTGTTTGTAAGAGAAAAATCTCTTTAAAGATATGGATTGAGATTGAAATCTACAAACACAAATAGATAAATTGCAATAAAATAAACAGTTAAATGTGTTTTCTTTACACTATGATGAAGGAATTAATACCAGAATTGACCAGTGCATGAAAACACAGCAGTTATGCGGGTAGTGTTTAATTATTAGTGGTGCAACGGATCACAAAACTCACGGTTCGGATCACGGTTCGGATTTTGAGTCACGGATCGGATCATTTTTCGGATCAGCAAAAAAAGTTGCTTTACTACTAAAGTCAGTAATAAACCAAGAACAATTACACAAATTAATTAGATTTTCAACCAATAGATAGATTTCCAGCCTACAACATAAAATTATAATTAAAGACAGTAACAGTAGTATTCAGGTGCAGAAATGTAAAAATTAAGTGTAAAACACAATAATGCTTACTGCATGAGTTAAATACAGATGATTAGCAGACAGAAGCAGGTGTTATAGGCTGCTGTCTCTTTAAGACTAAATACACGGACCAAATACTGACACACATCCGGTTTCTTTCTCGGCTGTATACGTTAACTTAAGACATAACTGACTGTGTTTACCAGAATACTTGCCAAAACGGGTATTTTAACATAACTTTGTGTGTGTGTATGTATCCATCCATCCGTTGAGGCGTTGTCTGAAACGCGGTATCTAAATCACGCCTCTCTTTCTCACGCTCTCTCTCTCTCTCACGCGCTCTCTCAGCGTGTGTGCGCATCAGTGTGTGCGACAGCGGCTGAGCGCAGAAAACGGAGCGCGTGCAAATGATAAACTTTCACTCTATGTTAAACTTATCAGTTGATCCGTGAATCACATGCGTGCCGAACCGTGGGGACTGATCCGTACGGATCACGGATCATCTATGATCCGTTGCACCCCTATTAATTATAGATTAATTTTCTATAACTGCACACTGTAAAAAACAAATCCGTAAAATTTACGGTAATAAACAGCAGCTGTGGTTGCCGGAATTCTACCGTAAAAAATATGGTAACAACATTTTAGGTTTTACGGCTTTAACTTAAATTTACAGTTAAATACTGTAATTTCATTAACTGATATAATGTTAATATGCCTTTGAAATACACTGATATCCACCAAAAGCAGGAGGTGATGAGAAAGTCACATGATCAACCAAAGCCAATCACAAGCAGCTTTTAAATATTAATATATATAGAAGGTGCATCATTCACACAAACACTAATCACCATCATGCTGACACTCATTAAACTGAAATATGCAATAAACATTAATATAACAACATTAGATGTAACACACAACCCTAATAAACATAACCGATAAGAAAAAACTAAGAAAGAGTTATTTTCAACGAAAAAACATCAAATTCAAACTAAATTTAAAATGCAATGCAGGGAATTCTGGGAAGGTCAGTTTACGGTTTTACAGGAACTTACCGTTAACCATTTAACAGGTTTTTACTGTAGCATCATCACAGTTTTGTACTGTTAAAATCACAGTCATTTTTTACATTAAGTAATTCCAGATTGAAAACATCAGATCAAATTTCTTCTTTTAAACGTCTATGAAACACACGGCAATGTTTTGATTAAACATTGAGATTTCCAGCTCTAGATGTGCATTAATTGTCACTAATGAAGATATTCTGGCGTCTCCAGCCTGAAGAGCTCAGATGCTCGTGTGTGTTTGTGCATCAGTATCAGCGATGCTCGTTCTATCTCTCTCTCTCTCTGTGTTTTCCCAGCATCCTCGGTGCCACGCTGCATCACACCCAGTTTGCCTCGCTGTTCCCGGACAGTCCAAAACACTTTTCCTGATCTCGTTCATCTTGATGGATTGTCAATATATGGATCGTCCCGCTCTCTAATTCAGTGAAAAAATCTAGTTTTCCATTAGTCTCTGCCTTTCTAATTTTCACTGCTGGTTTGCCACGTGTAATTATTAAAGGCAGATTCAAGAAAGCAATTACTGAACCACGGTTTGTATCTTTGAAATCTTAATAAGCAGAAGAAGAGCAGATACAGCTCAGAAAGACTCCGTAGAAAAGTGCTGTTAAATAAAAAACACAGTGAAGCGAAATATTGCATTCCTTCCAAATGTCCCTTTCAAATTATGACTTTCCCTAATGTTAATAATCAATATCTGTTTAGCATACGTGAGCACTTTTGTGTCATTGACGGCAGAACGGTGTCAATAAAGGAGTTTACAGAACAGGTCAAAGGTTAACAGAGCATCATGGCCATTGTAATATAATCTTTTCCAATATCTTTTAATATTTTGTGTAGTTTTGTAATATCCACCTTATGTTTAACATAAAAGCTGCTGCTATTTGTAGCTTGCTTCATATTTAATTTGCTTCCAGTTATTTAAGCTGTGCAAAAACAGTCTGTTATGCTGCTTTATATTGCAAACAGGTGTATTTTTATATATTATGTTTATTATATTATGTATTGTCATAGTGTAGTAAATTTGTAGCGTAAATAGTTTTAGCATTTGCTGAACTTTGTTATTCATCTAGTTATTTACCAATAGTGCCTAATGAAACAGAAATCTTGCACATTTATAGAAAATAGCTTACTTATGCATTAAAAACAACTTATGCATGATTTAAAAATTAAATTTTAACAGCTTTCACTGCAAAAAATTAATTTTCGTAATCAGTATTTTTGTCTTGTTTTCTAGTATAAATATCTAAACATTCTTGAATCAAGATGCATTTACTGTACAAGTAAAATGATTTAAGATATTAAAAAAATTATCAAAATTTTGTTAGTTTTTTGCTTAAAACAAGCAGAAATATCTGATAATGGGGTAAGAAGAATAATATTAATTCAAAGACTAAACAAGATTATTTTTTTGCACCATTGGCAGATATTTTTGCTTGTTTTAAGCAAAAACTAACAAAATATTTCTATTTTTTTTACAGAAAATAAGACATAATATCTTAAATAATTTTACTTGTCAAGTAAATGCATCTTGATTCAAGAATGTTTAGATATTTATACTAGAAAACAAGACAAAAATACTGAGGAAGAAAATGTTTTTTGCATTTATAAATGTACATGCACATGCTGTAATATCATCTATTATCCATCATCAGGGCTGAACCGACGAGACAGCGCAAACGCTCCTGCGATGGAGATCATCTGTGAATGCATTCATAAGCCTGGTTAAAACCATGCAACTTTAAATGGCACGACGCCAGCGGAATCACATCGAACCGGCCATCATCTGTTTTATTGCTGATGGGCTTTTTCTCTCGTTCGTAATGTAGCAAAGGGAAACTGTCAGGCTAGTTTCTGACACGCATTTACATTCTCCAATGACAAGTGACACCAGCAAAAGGCCACAGAAAACTGTTTATTGATCAGCGTAAAACTATTCAACGAAGCAGATAAGGTTAGCGCTAAAAGACGCCGGGTGCCTTAAAGAACACGACTTCATTACATCACGCCAGCTGTACATCTGTGGCGTTAAAGACCCGCTGATTGGTTGGTAAAGATGTTGATGGGCCGCTCATAGCGCCTATTAACTTCTCGCCGCGGTCGTTCATAATCTGTTGCATACTAAACGCCGAGCGTGTCACGGAGCATTTACGGGGTGAGGGATTGGAGAACGGCCAGCTAATGAAATGGGAAGAACTCACGGCCAAAGTCATTTGACACTGCCAGCGGCCCACGTCTCACAATTAAATGAATTCCCACAGCATTCTGACCTTTAGCACAACACAACAAAAGAAACAGCCAGGAATCTCTCATCAGCTGTTGAATCAAAGCAAAAGCGCTTTACACGTCCATAAATTAAACTCCAGATCAAAGCAGTGAAAATAGCAAAAAAGCAGCTGCAAAAATCATTCTCTTACTTAGTGTTTTTGTCTTGTTTTCTAGTATAAATATCTAAACATTCTTGAATCAAGATTAATTTACTGTACTAGTAAAATTACTTAAGATATTATGTCTTGTTAAAAAAAATTGTTTGTTTTTCCTTAAAACAAGCAGAAATATCTGCCAATAGGGCGAGAAAGATAATCTTGTTTAGCCTTTGAATTAAGATTATTTTTCTTGCCCCATTGGCAGATATTTTTGCTTGTTTTAAGGAAAAACTAACAAAATTTAGATTTTTTTTTTTTTTTAGAAAACAAGACTTAATATCTTAAATCATTTGTGACCCTGGAGCACAAAACCAATCATAAGGATCAATTTTTCAAAATTGAGATGTATACATCATCTGAACGCTGAATAAATAATCTTTCCATTGATGTATGGTTTGTTATGATAGGACAATATTTGTAAATCTGGAATCTGAGGGTGCAAAAAAATCTAAATATTGAGAAAATCACCTTTAAAGTTGTTCAAATGAAGTTCTTAGCTATGCATATTACTAATCAAAAATTAAGTTTTGATATATTTACGGTAGAAAATTTACAAAATATCTTCATGGAACATGATCTTTACTTAATATCCCAATGATTTTTGGCATAAAAGAAAAATCAATAATTTTGACCCATACAATGTATTGTTGTCTATTGCTACAAATATACCCCAGACTGGTTTTGTGCTCCAGGGTCACAAATGCATCTTGATTCAAGAATGTTTAGATATTTATACTACAAAACAAGACAAAAACACTAAGTAAGAAAATCATTTTTTGCAGTGGGCTTCCTTCAACAGCATGCACTGGATATCAAATTCATTGTGTTTGACTGGAAAAGCTATGAAATGCATCTGAAAAGCTAGATGCCATAAACATCAGGTGACAGCGGCTGTCAGAGTTCATTAAACGCTCGTCACAAATGATAATGCAGTGTGCACGAGTCAGCAGCCTTGTGTGTGGCTGGAGATTCATTGACGAATGTCACATCGCCAATAGATTTATGTATGCAAATGAGCGGTCAATACTTCCACCGGCGCCGAAATGTACTGAAACGCTTGCCGTCTACGTTGGCAGTCAAATAAAATCAAGAAAAATGAGCCGGATCTGATAAACTAGATTCTTCTGCGCTGTTTTTCTTTCATTCCAGTAAAGCTGACGTCTCGTATCGTGAGCGTTTATGAGCGTCCCGTGCTCATATTCTCTGAATTTGCTTAAAGGATCTCGTGGGAGTTCACGAATTCAAAGCAAAGGTTGCAGTTTGAGTTTAATCATTAGGCCTCAGACAGAAAGTCAATTAGTGGAGATCGATATTTTTAAGAAACATTGAAATCAGGCGAGGGCACGGCTGCCTCTATTAAAGAGCGCTAATGCATGCAAATACACAATTAACAGAGCAAGGGAAGCACAGAAAACACATGAAACCGGTGATCTGCTCCACTTCTGATCACATGAATAATGACACGATTGTCGTCAGCAGAGCTGCTTAAAGCTGAATTGAACTTGTTTCATAATGGATGAACTTTATACTGTTATTGAACTGAATCGAATCAACACTGAACTGAATTGAGCTGAATAATGGCTCATTTGTCTTTTTAGAGCTGCTTTAGAATAGAGCGCAACAGTCAGTTCTGGAAGTAAAAACACCATTAATTTTCTCCATACACAAAAAAAAATTGGTGCTATATAGCACTAAAAGTGGTTCTTGGCTCGTAATCATAGGGGAACCACTTTTGGTGCTATATAGCACCATATCTTTAAAGGTGCTATACAGCACTTATGTCAAATGGTGCTATGTAGAACCATAAGAGGTGCCATATTGCATTGTATTTCTTCAACAAAAATGGTGCTAAACAGCACCAACATACCCCCTTTCCACCAGCAGGAACCAGGTGCTAGTTCAGAGCCAGTGCTACTGCCAGTTCTTAGTTGGTTCGACTTGCGAGCCCTTTAAGAACCGGTTGCTTTTCCACAGGCTAGAGAGCCAATACAGAGCCAGGACTTACGTCACTGAATACGTTCATGTTTCGTTTCACTAGCGCGGCAGCGTCAAACACAACAGACTTGTTCGAGGTGCATCGCGCCACGCAGATCGATCGGCACACAACACACTAAAGCACCGCGAGAGCGATCCAAAAGCATAAAGAGCCGTCAGCTTTCCAGTCGCTCCCGCAGCACCCCGATGCCTCGCACCGAACGGTCCGCGTAGCGCCGATCCATCCCGAACAAGCCTAAACAAACTATCAACAATGGCGGACGTTGTGTTGTTATTGACGTTCATGGCTTTGCGAATCTACATCGGCATCCAAACACGGCGAATCCAACGTGTCCGTGTTTAGCTGCTATTTCAAATATGGCGGTCCACAGTTTCTTTCGTCTTGTTGTTCACGGTAACCCCGCCCCCAGCCCCTGACGCAAGCGGTTCTTCCCTCTAGCCCAGCAATGTTTTGGTGCTACTTACGAACCGCTTTTCCTGGTTCGGAGCTGGTGCTTTGGGTGTCGAAAGACAAAGAACCGGTTTGAAACTAGGCTCTGGCTCCGAACCAGCACTGGAACTGCCTTGGTGGAAAAGGGGTAACAGTGGTTCTTTGGCTCGTAAAGAACCTTTAAATGGGCTTAACAGGTTCTTTGTATGGTAGTGGTGCTATATAGCACCTTAATCACCCCAAAGAACCGCTGAAGAACCATACAGGAGCTTAACGGGTTCTGTATATGGTAGTGGTGCTATATAGCCCCTCAGTCATGCCAAAGAACCGCTGAAGAACCACTGAAGAACCGCTGAAGAACCATACAGGAGCTAAACAGGTTCTGTATATGGTAGCGGTGCTATATAGCCCCTCAGTCATGCCAAAGAACCGCTGAAGAACCACTGAAGAACCATACAGGAGCTTAACGGGTTCTGTATATGGTAGTGGTGCTATATAGCCCCTCAGTCATGCCAAAGAACCGCTGAAGAACCACTGAAGAACCGCTGAAGAACCATACAGGAGCTAAACAGGTTCTGTATATGGTAGCGGTGCTATATAGCCCCTCAGTCATGCCAAAGAACCGCTGAAGAACCACTGAAGAACCATACAGGAGCTTAACGGGTTCTGTATATGGTAGTGGTGCTATATAGCCCCTCAGTCATGCCGAAGAACCGCTGAAGAACCACTGAAGAACCGCTGAAGAACCAAGATTTGGTGCTATATAGCACCAAAAGTGGTTCCCCTATGATTACAAGCCAAAGAACCACTTTTAGTGCTATATAGCACCATTTTTAACGATAACTTATAAACCTTTACAGACAGAACAGCCCGATCTCACGCCAATTCGTACATATTTTATTATATGTATGACCTCACTCGTACAAATTCACACGTTTTTTGCTAAATCGTACATATTTTACGAGTTGCCAATTCATATGAGTTTGTACGAATGACCTACACCTATCCCCGCCCCTATACCTACCCGTCACCGGGGTTTAGACAAATCGTACGAGTGAGGTCGTACGAATTAGCCACCTCGTAAAATACATACGAATTGGTCGTGAGATATCGTTGGACAGACCGAGGTTGTTAATTGATCGTATATGCTTCTGCTGAAGCCGTAGCCAGCGTTATGTCAACTTAAATTTAAAATAATTGTTTAACAGTGGAATTTGTGGTGAAAAGCTACATTACCCATGATGCCGTGCAGCAAATTCCACCATGAGGCACTGCAAATGATATAATCAGGTCGGCCTCCATACACTCAAAAAACTACATCTTGGTTTGATCATGTTTTTTATTTAATATTTTGTATTTTTAGGGGATTTTATTGTACTAAATTAAATTTATGGAAAAGCTATGATCCATTTATTACATTTATTAAATCTTGAATGCTTTGGAGCACAGAATTAAGTTTGGCTTCTTCTTAAAGAAGCCACTTGGTAGATTATTGCTGAAGATTAAAAAAAAAAAGTTTATTATTATTATAAAAAAATGCATATAAATACGATTATTACATTTTATATGCACTTAAATGTTAATACACTTTCCAAAACATGTTTTAATCTAAAGCTCGAGAGATAAGCGACTGAGAAAATCAAAGCCATAAATCTAAACAAGTTGTGTTCCAAATTTGAGGTTGATATCACAAAAAAAATAGATTTTGTTTGGGTGCAGTAACAAACGTTTCCACTAGATTAAATTAGTTTCCAATGCAATCATTTTTGACCGCAAACAGTGCAAGAGAGACTATTTTATCACCTTGTTAAATCACATCCATGATTTTTTCTTCTGTTCACATAGCAAGTGCCAAACCCTTTACCAAGTTTCATACCATTTCAATTAAGTAAATAATGATAAGACACCAAAACATAATTTTTTTGGTCAAAAATGACATCAGAACCAGAGGTCATTTGCAATGCTTCATTATAGTTCTTTCCCTCATTAAAGTCGTTAAGTACACAGTCTTGTACCTTTGTGCTTTTGTCCAATTTTTGCTTCGTAGCTGGTTGGTTTGGTTCACGGCTTATAATGCTTTAACCAAGACTTTTTAATAATCCCTATGGGAAAAATGAATGGAAAAAATGCATCAGGAACCAACGTCACTGAAAAAAATGGACGTAAACTAATACACTATGAAATTTGGTTATTTCATAGTGTTTTCATAGTTATTTTCCTGTTTATTACTGTGAAGCTGTTTTGAAACACTCTGTATTGCATAAAGCACTATGTGACTTGAGTTGATTTGTACACCTGTTTAGCCATGACCTCTCATTTTCAATGCACTTTAATAGTCACCCGTGTTTATCCACATCGAATGCAACACGCTCTACATCTGATACGCTGGAGTTTCATCAGCTCCGACCCTCACGAGAGCGAAACGAACACACACACACACACACACACACACACAGAGGTCCAGACACAGAAATCATTTCTCTTACCCGCTGAAAATGAGCAGGCATTGGATTATAAAGAACATCACAAACAGATAAGAGAAATGAATTAACACCGGCCTTATCGCGCCGCTTGCCAACACGACGGTGAACTTCAAATTTGCCAAATCAGGAAACACGCGTGCGGAGCGATTCCTCAAAGAACCGTGTTTCTTTCAGAAACGAAACAGAAAAACTTAATTTTAACTGATCACAGTTAATTAATATAAAATCATGGAGAGATAAAAGCTTGTGCATTATACACTATATTGCCAAAAGTATTGGCGCCCCTTCTAATGAACAGGTTTGACTACTTTAGTACAAATCTTAATGTTAAAGCATATAATGATATTCTAGGAAATTGTGTGCTTCTAATATTATAGCAACAGTTTGGACTCTTTTCTATTCTAACATGACAATGTCTCTGTGTATAAGACAAGGTTCAAAAAGAAAATGATTGATTGAGTCAGTGTGGAAGAACTTGACTGGTCTGCATAAAACCAAGTCCTAATCCCAGTTTAACACCTCTGGTGTGACTGTAAATGCAGACCTTGAGACAAAAACTCTTCACCAAACACCAATGACTTGTACATATGGGTTCAGTCATTTTAGACACTTACAAAACTGTTGCAACAGAGATGAAATACAATATTTAAATACATGAATTATGTTCCCATCGTTGTTGCCACAGATTTGGAAGTGCATTTTTCTGTTCTAAAGAAGGGGGTGCCAATACTTTTGTCCATATAGTGTATGTACAAGTCATTGGTGTTTGGTGATGAGTTTTTGTCTCAAGGTCTGCATTTACAGTCACACCAGAGGTGTTAAACTGGGATTAGGACTTGGTTTTATGCAGACCAGTCAAGTTCTTCCACACTGACTCAATCAATCATTTTCTTTTTGAACCTTGTCTTATACACAGAGACATTGTCATGTTAGAATAGAAAAGAGTACAAACTGTTGCTATAATATTAGAAGCACACAATTTCCTAGAATATCATTATATGCTTTAACATTAAGATTTGTACTCATAGAAATTACTAAAGTAGTCAAACCTGTTCATTAGAAGGGGGCGCCAATACTTTTGGCAATATAGTGTATCTGTAACAGTGGAAATAAATAGTAGCATATTGTAGCATATTAACTTTTCTATTTTGAGTTGGGAACATTTGATTCAATTTGCAGATTTGGTACTTATTTTTATGATCTTAAATGGGTTTGCTCCACCTGTTTTTAAAGATTACATACACTGGAAAAAAACAATAAGTAAGATTTACTTACTTCTGCAAGTTTTTGCACACATAAATGTTAAGTAAAATTTAAGTATTGAATTAAGTAAAATCTACTTAACTAAGTTAGGTAAATTTAACATGGCCAGTTAGAGTTTGATAAGTAATTTCTACTTAATTATTGTAAGTTAAATCGGCAATTCTCAAGTACATTTCACTTAGTCACGGTTTATAAACTTTACTCAAACAATGTCGCACTGAATAAAACCATGCTATTAAAGCAGTGGTTCACTTACGCACATATAAATAAACAAGTAGACAGCTTGTCTAAGATAATATGTCCACTCAATGTAATTAATACCCAAATGAACAGAGACCTCAATACTTGGTTATTGTTTGAGTATGAATGGGTCATTATGAGTAGAAAATGAACTCCATATGTCACAAAATAGTAAGTTACTAAACCTAACCTCAAAAGCTACCATAAAACAGTGTAAATACAACTCGAAAACAGTGAAAAATTTAACCTTTTTAATTATTCATGCCCCAGTGCATGATGGGAAAAACGGGATCATAACTTTGATATTTACTTAAAGAATCCTTGTAAACATAAACAATTTCAAGTAAAATATACTTGGTTCAAAGACGTAAAGATGTCCACATCAAAAGAAATTTAAAAAAATTATGTTATGTCCATAGAAAGCACATTAAATGTACGTAAAGTGTCTACTTTTAATGTTTTAAATATGTTTTTGGAGAATAAAATGTCAAAATCTGGTTGAAATAATGTTACACTGCCATTCAGTGTAACAATATTTATGTTAAAAAATCAAATAACATGCTTATTTTGACTTGTACATATTTATATATTTTGACTTGTACATATTTATATATTAATATATATAAAAGAATAAGGGAGCATATTAAATTTTATTGTGTTTTAAATGAGTAAAAAAAATCTTACTGACAAATAGGTGAAACCTAGGATCGTGGCAAATTTTTAAAATGTAAAATTACAACTAATTAGTATCTGGGGTGAAAGTAATTAGTCTTTTAATATGTCATAAATTGATTTTTGTTGTAAATATGCCTGACAAGATTGTTACACTGAATGATATTTTAGTGGCTGTCTTCTGTAAATCAGGGAAAAATTTATGATATTTATTTTGTGCTCAGAAAAACAAAGAAATGTAATTGAATTAAACAGAAAACTTTTTAATTTTTGGGGGAAAAACAACAACAATTAGAGCAGTATTACACTTATTGTTTTTATGCTTAAACCCTTTTTCGTCTTTGACCCACTTATAAGTTAAAATTTTAATTTCTACAAGCATAAATTGAGTACTA
>CM041804.1:37184539-37202039 GCA_023376895.1 Aspiorhynchus laticeps | reverse complement strand
CACTTCTGCAGATCTACAGACGCACACGACAGCAGCTCCTAATGCTATGACAGCTTGCCGATACGACAGACAGAGGCGAGGACGGGCCCAAGCTTTTTGACGTATATGCAGAGCGCTGAAATGCTCGGCGGGGGCTTGTCAAGAACACGCTTTCTTTTATTTCTCTGTTTAAGTGAGTTTAAGCAGCGATGTGACAGATGTTCAGCTGCTCTTCTGCTCTCTCTGAAAAACTAAATGCACAGAGAGAGAGACAAAGAACACATCACAGATCTCCAGGACTGTTTGTTTTTACTTTAGAACAGAACTAGTAAAACATAGGGGACCTAACGCACACCGTTTCACCCAATCTCATGTTAATCTTGAGTACCTATAGAGTAGTACTGCATCCTTCATATCTCCAAAAAGTCTTTAGTTTTATCATATTTATAAAAGAAAGATACAGATTTACGATTCTCTCCGAAAAAAGCCGAGCTCCTGGAGGCGTGCCGTGTGGGCGGAGCTAAAGAGTGAAGGCGTGTCGTGGGCGGAGCTAAAGAGTGACGAGCACTTGCGCCGATCGCCAACAAAACAGACATTTGATGCCGTTTCACTCACCATCTGCAGTTCTGAATCATGAGCGGGATCTTTTATAGCTGGGACCGCTCCATCTTTCAGTATTAAACGATGTGCAAATCCAGCGTCGAATTGGGCCTTGTTTATAAAACGTTCGTCAACAAAACACTTGAGAAACTCCATTGCTGCCCCGGAAAAACAAACTATATCCACTGTTCACGTAACGCTGGGTTGTTTTGGGAAGCTGAACAAGGTTATCTTTCCCTCACAACCAAAAACACTCTTCTTTAGAGACGTTCTTCCCGAGCGAGTCCCGTGCAGCGCTGCCGATTGAAGCGTGTTGATTGGCTGCTCTCGCTCCGGTCGATGCGTGCAGGGGCGTGTTCTTCCGGGAGAAATGCCCATATAAGGAGTTCCACCGTCGTTTACGTCATCAAGAACCAGGATGCTGCGTCCCAATTCGCCTACTTATACTATGCCCTAAAAGTATGTACTCTTTTTGTGAAGAAAAAGTACATACTTTTGAGTATGTAGCAGAATAGTAGGCAAGCTTTGGGACATACTACTTCGTCATAACTGTGTCTTTAAGGGACGCTCTGTTGCTTAGTTACGTGCATCCTGTAACTGTTTAAACTGCTGTCAATCATCTTATCACAGTTAACATCTGTTGCTTAGTTACGAGCATCCTGTAACTGTTTAAACTGCTGTCAATCATCTTATCACAGTTAACATCTGTTGCTTAGTTACGAGCATCCTGTAACTGTTTAAACTGTCCTGTCAATCATCTTATCACGGTTAACATCTGTTGCTTAGATACGAGCATCCTGTAACTGTTCAAACTGTCCTGTCAATCATCTTATCACGGTTAACATCTGTTGCTTAGTTACGAGCATCCTGTAACTGTTTAAACTGCTGTCAATCATCTTATCACGGTTAACATCTGTTGATCATCTTATCACAGTTAACATCTGTTGCTTAGTTACGAGCATCCTGTCACTGTTTAAACTGCTGTCAATCATCTTATCACAGTTAACATCTGTTGCTTAGTTACGAGCATCCTGTCACTGTTTAAACTGCTGTCAATCATCTTATCACAGTTAACATCTGTTGCTTAGTTACGAGCATCCTGTAACTGTTTAAACTGCTGTCAATCATCTTATCACGGTTAACATCTGTTGCTTAGTTACGAGCATCCTGTAACTGTTTAAACTGCTGTCAATCATCTTATCACAGTTAACATCTGTTGCTTAGTTACGAGCATCCTGTCACTGTTTAAACTGCTGTCAATCATCTTATCACGGTTAACATCTGTTGATCATCTTATCACAGTTAACATCTGTTGCTTAGTTACGAGCATCCTGTCACTGTTTAAACTGCTGTCAATCATCTTATCACAGTTAACATCTGTTGCTTAGTTACGAGCATCCTGTAACTGTTTAAACTGTCCTGTCAATCATCTTATCACGGTTAACATCTGTTGCTTAGATACGAGCATCCTGTAACTGTTCAAACTGTCCTGTCAATCATCTTATCACGGTTAACATCTGTTGCTTAGTTACGAGCATCCTGTAACTGTTTAAACTGCTGTCAATCATCTTATCACAGTTAACATCTGTTGCTTAGTTACGAGCATCCTGTAACTGTTTAAACTGCTGTCAATCATCTTATCACAGTTAACATCTGTTGCTTAGTTACGAGCATCCTGTATCTGTTTAAACTGCTGTCAATCATCTTATCACAGTTAACATCTGTTGCTTAGTTACGAGCATCCTGTAACTGTTTAAACTGCTGTCAATCATCTTATCACAGTTAACATCTGTTGCTTAGTTACGAGCATCCTGTAACTGTTTAAACTGCTGTCAATCATCTCATCACAGTTAACATCTGTTGATCATCTTATCACAGTTAACATCTGTTGCTTAGTTACGAGCATCATGTCACTGTTTAAACTGTCCTGTCAATCATCTTATCACAGTTAACATCTGTTGCTTAGTTACGAGCATCCTGCTACTGTTTAAACTGTCCTGTCAATCATCTTATCACGGTTAACATCTGTTGCTTAGTTACGAGCATCCTGTAACTGTTTAAACTGCTGTCAATCATCTTATCACAGTTAACATCTGTTGCTTAGTTACGAGCATCCTGTAACTGTTTAAACTGTCCTGTCAATCATCTTATCACGGTTAACATCTGTTGCTTAGATACGAGCATCCTGTAACTGTTCAAACTGTCCTGTCAATCATCTTATCACGGTTAACATCTGTTGCTTAGTTACGAGCATCCTGTAACTGTTTAAACTGCTGTCAATCATCTTATCACGGTTAACATCTGTTGATCATCTTATCACAGTTAACATCTGTTGCTTAGTTACGAGCATCCTGTCACTGTTTAAACTGCTGTCAATCATCTTATCACAGTTAACATCTGTTGCTTAGTTACGAGCATCCTGTCACTGTTTAAACTGCTGTCAATCATCTTATCACAGTTAACATCTGTTGCTTAGTTACGAGCATCCTGTAACTGTTTAAACTGCTGTCAATCATCTTATCACGGTTAACATCTGTTGCTTAGTTACGAGCATCCTGTAACTGTTTAAACTGCTGTCAATCATCTTATCACGGTTAACATCTGTTGCTTAGTTACGAGCATCCTGTCACTGTTTAAACTGCTGTCAATCATCTTATCACGGTTAACATCTGTTGATCATCTTATCACAGTTAACATCTGTTGCTTAGTTACGAGCATCCTGTCACTGTTTAAACTGCTGTCAATCATCTTATCACAGTTAACATCTGTTGCTTAGTTACGAGCATCCTGTAACTGTTTAAACTGTCCTGTCAATCATCTTATCACGGTTAACATCTGTTGCTTAGATACGAGCATCCTGTAACTGTTCAAACTGTCCTGTCAATCATCTTATCACGGTTAACATCTGTTGCTTAGTTACGAGCATCCTGTAACTGTTTAAACTGCTGTCAATCATCTTATCACAGTTAACATCTGTTGCTTAGTTACGAGCATCCTGTAACTGTTTAAACTGCTGTCAATCATCTTATCACAGTTAACATCTGTTGCTTAGTTACGAGCATCCTGTATCTGTTTAAACTGCTGTCAATCATCTTATCACAGTTAACATCTGTTGCTTAGTTACGAGCATCCTGTAACTGTTTAAACTGCTGTCAATCATCTTATCACAGTTAACATCTGTTGCTTAGTTACGAGCATCCTGTAACTGTTTAAACTGCTGTCAATCATCTCATCACAGTTAACATCTGTTGATCATCTTATCACAGTTAACATCTGTTGCTTAGTTACGAGCATCATGTCACTGTTTAAACTGTCCTGTCAATCATCTTATCACAGTTAACATCTGTTGCTTAGTTACGAGCATCCTGCTACTGTTTAAACTGTCCTGTCAATCATCTTATCACGGTTAACATCTGTTGATCATCTTATCACAGTTAACATCTGTTGCTTAGTTACGAGCATCATGTCACTGTTTAAACTGCTGTCAATCATCTTATCACAGTTAACATCTGTTGCTTAGTTACGAGCATCCTGTAACTGTTTAAACTGCTGTCAATCATCTTATCACAGTTAACATCTGTTGCTTAGTTACGAGCATCCTGTAACTGTTTAAACTGTCCTGTCAATCATCTTATCACGGTTAACATCTGTTGCTTAGTTACGAGCATCCTGTATCTGTTTAAACTGCTGTCAATCATCTTATCACAGTTAACATCTGTTGCTTAGTTACGAGCATCCTGTAACTGTTTAAACTGCTGTCAATCATCTTATCACGGTTAACATCTGTTGCTTAGTTACGAGCATCCTGTAACTGTTTAAACTGCTGTCAATCATCTTATCACGGTTAACATCTGTTGATCATCTTATCACAGTTAACATCTGTTGCTTAGTTACGAGCATCCTGTAACTGTTTAAACTGTCCTGTCAATCATCTTATCACGGTTAACATCTGTTGCTTAGTTACGAGCATCCTGTAACTGTTCAAACTGTCCTGTCAATCATCTTATCACAGTTAACATCTGTTGCTTAGTTACGAGCATCCTGTATCTGTTTAAACTGCTGTCAATCATCTTATCACAGTTAACATCTGTTGCTTAGTTACGAGCATCCTGTAACTGTTTAAACTGCTGTCAATCATCTCATCACAGTTAACATCTGTTGCTTAGTTACGAGCATCCTGTCACTGTTTAAACTGTCCTGTCAATCATCTCATCACAGTTAACATCTGTTGCTTAGTTACGAGCATCCTGTAACTGTTTAAACTGCTGCCAATCATCTTATCACAGTTAACATCTGTTGCTTAGTTACGAGCATCCTGCTACTGTTTAAACTGCTGTCAATCATCTTATCACAGTTAACATCTGTTGCTTAGTTACGAGCATCCTGTATCTGTTTAAACTGCTGTCAATCATCTTATCACAGTTAACATCTGTTGCTTAGTTACGAGCATCCTGCTACTGTTTAAACTGCTGTCAATCATCTTATCACAGTTAACATCTGTTGCTTAGTTACGAGCATCCTGTATCTGTTTAAACTGCTGTCAATCATCTTATCACAGTTAACATCTGTTGCTTAGTTACGAGCATCCTGCTACTGTTTAAACTGCTGCCAATCATCTTATCACAGTTAACATCTGTTGCTTAGTTACGAGCATCCTGTAACTGTTTAAACTGCTGTCAATCATCTCATCACAGTTAACATCTGTTGCTTAGTTACGAGCATCCTGTAACTGTTTAAACTGCTGTCAATCATCTTATCACAGTTAACATCTGTTGCTTAGTTACGAGCATCCTGTAACTGTTTAAACTGCTGTCAATCATCTTATCACAGTTAACATCATCCACATATAGTTTAATTTAATTTCCTACCGTATTGGAGAGAAATAAAGAAGCACATCGCTGGTCTTTCATGTCGAGAATAAATATTTAAATAAATATTTTTTTCATTAGGTTAGACACTGATTATTTATCACTCAAATCCCTTTATCCATCTGTCCGTCGGTCGCGCATATCCACCATGTTTGTAGTTTTTAACACTTTTTATGCGTGTTTGTAGTTCTAATCGAATCCTCGTCCACAGCGAGGGCAATATTAGCCGTTAGAGCGTGCATAGAGCTGCTCTTCCAATTCTAACCAGTAGTAGTAGACCATCCGGGAATCTTTGGCATACTTTTTAATACATACTATGATTTGGGACACACTAATACTATTTAGGACGGATAGTATGTGAATTGGGACGCAGCATCCGAAACTTGTACGAATCCGGAAGTGAGATTTGTGGCACAGAAATACTCTGTTATACGTCCAATTAATTTTTTTTTAAACTTTGTCCATGCGTAGCATGAGAATCCATCTCTTTAACAGTGTAAACAACTCTGAATGCATGAAACAGCATTGTACCCCCCCCTTTAACTCTAAAAAGAAATTTAGGGGATCAACTTTTTACAAACAAAATGCATGGTTGAAATTAAGTTGCAAACCTTATTTTGATGAGTTCTGTTGACATAATAACTTAATGTGTGCAAATGTATTATTATTTTTTAAATATGTTACAGTAAGTTAAAAAAAATTCCCATTATGCTTTGCATTGAACTGGATGAAGAGAATAAATGCTGAATTTTTTTTTTTTTAGTTATTTAGTAAATGGAGAGACTTGTGACTTTGTTGATTTTTTTGTTTAAATATTTAAGTTTTTGTGATTATCATTGTGCTAAAGAGTAGAGCTTGTATAGTAATTACATCTTCAACAGTAATTAGATTACTGTACTCATTACTATCTCTGAAAAGTATTGCATTACTTATAATTACTTTCTAAATCCCATAAAACCAACAATACAAGGATAGACATGAAACTGCTCTTTATTTGTCAAATAAATAATATAAAATTGCATATAAAGTTGTTCTTGAAGTATTTAAATGGACAAGTTTGCATTTTAATTTTGATCATGATGTTAAATCCACTATTGTTTTATATAGAATTTTTAGCTTATATGTTATTTAATGCAATTACATCAGAAATAACTGTAAATAAATGACAGAATAATTAAGAGTAAGCCTTTACTTTGACGGAAACTTAATTACTTGGTAATGCATTACTACCAAGTTGGTGAAACTGCAATCTGCATTAACCATATAAGCTCAAATTTATGCAAAATAATTAATAAATAAATTTTGCATGTGCAATTATAGCTGTTAATTTGAACTGAAATAAATCAGAGTAATTTTAATTCCAGGGCCACCATTAAATTATATTGAAAAATGAGTTACCTTAATATTTTTTGAGTTTTTCTGTTTATGCAACAAAATATTAAGCTTTTCTAACTGAGTGTAGTTTGCTGGTTAACCACAATTTTATTAGAAATCGTCATAACTCCAAAAGATTAATGCAAAGTGTTACATTATTATGTATTTATTTATTTTTTGAGCCAAAACTTTAGTTTTTAACGTGCAGAAACTACAAGCCAAAAACATAAAGTCGAGTTCTGATACTGATTCATTCCTTTATTAAGTTTCAGATATCGTTGCACAGAAATGTAGAGTAAAAAATACTCGTGATTAAAAAATCCATCAGAACAATGAATCAACTGAAACGTCCCAAAATTTCAGGCTACAAAGCAAAATAAAAAAATATATGTATATCGTCCGTCGTGCACGAGCTACCAGAAGCCTCGTCGATTATTGATGCTCTTAAATACTGATTATGAGATGATTCTGTGCAGAAATAGCTTCAGAAGGCCTTCCCCTGCCGGATCATTGCCTAAAGCAACACAATCTGAGACGAGCGAGCTGTGAATCGTGAAGATCTTCATCAGAGAGAAGAAACACGCTGATCTTCAGTACAAAGAGATTCAGATTAATGTAGTGTTATCATTAGCTTTCATTAAGATTTTTCTTGCATGATCATATTGTGGGATAAAGACGGTGGTTTGATGAATTATGCGATGGCTTTGGCTTCGGGTAAGAACGCCTCCCAATATTTTATTTGCTGAAAAACAGACAAAAACATGAAATTAACTTTTAGAGCTCACTGCAAAAAATTATCTTACTAAGCATTTTGTCTTGTTTTCTAGTATAAATATCTAAACATTCTTGAATCAAGATGCATTTACTGTACAAGTGAAATGATTTAAGATATTAAGTCTTGTTTTCTAAAAAAAATTAAATAATAATAATCAAAATTGTGTTAGTTTTTGCTCAAAATGAGCAAAAATATCTGCCAATGGAGTGAGAAAAATATTCTTAATTCAAAGGCTAAACAAGATTATTTTTCTTACCCTATTGGTAGATATTTTTACTTGTTTTATTGAAAAACTAACAAAATTGAAAAAAAAATTTACAGTGAAAAAAAAAAAAGATTAATTGAATTTACAATTTTTTTTAAGGTAAGTAGTTGCAATCAATTTATTTTAGCTACATTTAAATAAACTAATTTACTTGACTAACTTTCAATTTTTTTTATTTATTTAAATGTAGCTAAAAAACTAATCCCGCACACTATCTATGCAAAAGGTATCAAAATATTTATTATTAAAAGTTAATAAATATTTTGATATCTTTTGCATAGATAGTGTGCGGGATTTGTTTGTTAGTTTTTGACCTGGCTGGTCTATCTATTGCCGTCAGGTGCGGAGATTAATTGTTAATTAATTTAAATGTAGCTACAATAAATGTTTGCAACCACTTACCTTAAAAAAATTAAGTATATTTTTTTTTCAGTGTGCAGAAAACAAGACTTAATATCTTAAATCATTTTACTTGTCAAGTAAAATGATTTAAGATATTAAGTCTAGTTTTCTGATTTTTTTTTTGTTTTAAATATTTATTAATATTTAAATAATAATTACATTTTGTTAGTTTTTGCTTAAAACAAGCAAAAATATCAGCCAATGGGGTAATAAAAATAATATTAATTCAAAGGCTAAACAAGATTATTTTTCTTGCCTCATTGGCAGATATTTCACACACACACACTCACACACACTCACACACACACACACACACACACACACACACAGAAACACACACACACACACAGAAACACACACACACACAGAAACACACACACACACACACACACACACACACACACACACACACACAGAGAAACACACACAGAAACACACACACACACACACACACACACACAGAAACACACACACAGAAACACACACACACAGAGAAACACACAGAGAAACACACACACACACACACACAGAGAAACACACACACACACACACACACACACACACACACAGAGAGAAACACACACACACACACACAGAGAAACACACACACACACAAACACACACACACACACACACACACAGAAACACACACACACACACAGAGAAACACACACACACACACAGAAACATGAGAAAATTTTTGTATTTTTTTTTACCAAAAACAAGACATAATATCTTAAATCATTTCACTTGTACAGTAAATGCATCTTGATTCAAGAATGATTTAGATATTTATACTAGAAAACGAGAAAATTCTTTCCTCTGATCACGCACCTGCTGCTGTGTGTGAACTAGTGACTCCAGATATTTAATGATAACGACTTTGAAATCCTTCACTCGGTCTTTCTGTGAAGAGAAAGAGACGCTGAGGTCAGAGAAACCAGCGTTGTGTTTAACAGCGAGAGCAAAGACACGCTGACAGCTGAACTCACCTCGAATCGACCAACCTCTCGACGGATGCTTTTAGATATCTGCTCAAAATCTCTTTCACCCTGCTGCACTTTACCTTCCCACTAAACACACACACACACACACACACACACAGACACACACACACACACAGACACACACACAGAGAGACACGAGAGGCTTTATGACTTCTGTGTGCGTGTGAGTGTGTGTGTGTGAGTGAGGGGGAGTGTGTGTGTGTGTGTGTGTGTGTGCGTGAGTGTGTGAGAGAGAGAGTGTGTGTATGTGTGTGTGTGTGAGTGAGTGAGTGAGTGAGTGAGTGACTGACTGACTGAGTGAGTGTGTGTGTGTGTGTGAGTGAGGGAGTGTGTGTGAGAGAGAGAGTGTGTGTGTGTGTGAGTGTGTGTGTGCGTGTGTGTGCGTGAGTGTGTGAGAGAGTGCGTGTGTGTGTGTGTGAGTGTGCGTATGTGAGTGAGTATGTGTGTGTGTGTGTGTGTGTGTGTGCGTGAGTGTGTGAGAGAGTGCGTGTGTGTGTGTGTGAGTGTGCGTATGTGAGTGAGTGTGTGTGTGAGAGAGAGAGAGAGAGAGAGTGTGTGTGTGTGTGTGTGCGGGCTTATGTGGTTTATGAGGACACAAATTTGTATAATAACATGGGTATGACAGAGTTATTACAATATGAAGGTGTTTTATGAGGACACTGCCTATGTCCCCGTAATTCAAAAGGCTTAAAAAACATACTAAATGGTGTTTTTTTGAAAATCTAAAGATGCACACAGTCTCCTGTGAGGGCTAAGTTTAGGTGTAGGGTTGGTGTAGGGCAATAGCACACACAGTTTGTTCAGTATAAAAACCATTACGCCTATGGAGAGTCCCCATAAACCACAAAAACCAACATATGTGTGTGTGTGAGAGTGTGTGTGTGTGTGTGTGTGTGTGTGAGAGTGTGTGTGTGTGTGAGAGAGAGTGTGTGTGAGAGTGTGTGTGTGAGTGTGTGTGTGTGTGTGAGAGAGAGTGTGTGTGAGAGTGTGTGTGTGAGTGTGTGTGTGTGTGTGAGAGTGTGTGTGTGTCAAACACAAAGAGCTGAAAAACTGTCCGTCATCAGCAGAACAAACAGAGTCACATCAGGTCAGAAGGTCTAGTGAGCGTATGATGATGATGATGATTTATGGAGTGAGGCTGGTGAACTACAATGAATCCTGCATTACAAACTACAACTAAACAACACAAGACATCAGCTTTTATTAAATACTACAAATGAACCAGCAGCTGGTGAAGGAAGAGTTCACCTAACGATGAAAATGTGCTGAACTTCTTCATCAGGTTTGTATAAATGCATCT
This sequence comes from Aspiorhynchus laticeps, assembly GCA_023376895.1. Lineage (NCBI taxonomy): Eukaryota > Metazoa > Chordata > Actinopteri > Cypriniformes > Cyprinidae > Aspiorhynchus > Aspiorhynchus laticeps. The sequence goes on along the minus strand of CM041804.1, from coordinate 37,191,469 downwards.
CTGCATCAGTGTCTCAGCAATGGATCCTCTGCAGTGAATGGGTGCCGTCAGAATGAGTCTGATAAAAACATCACAATAATCCACAGCACTCCAGTCCATCAGTTAACATCTGGAGAAGACAAAAGATGAAACAAATCCAGCATTAAGATGTTTATAACTAAAATACCATAGAGTCCATAATCCATAATAACTCTTCCTCAGTGATAAAGTGCGTCTGCTGTTGTCTCTCTCATCAAAATCCAGCCACATATTAGTTTAGAGCTGTTTTGATCTGATGCAGATTTCTCTCCTGATTCAGACCAGAACACTTTTTCACTGAGGAAGAGTTATTATGGATTATGGACTCTATGGTATTTGAGTTATAAACGTCTTAATGCTGGATTTGTTTCATCTTTTGTCTTCTCCAGATGTTAACTGATGGACTGGAGTGCTGTGGATTATTGTGATGTTTTTATCAGACTCTCATTCTGACGGCACCCATTCACTGCAGAGCATCCATTGCTGAGACACTGATGCAGAGACACATTTCTACAAACCTGATGAAGAAACAAACTCATCTTGAGCACATTTTCATTTCGGCTGAACTATTCCTTTAAAGTGAGAGGTTAAAGACGCTGTAGTGTTTGTAAGCGTGTCACGTGCGTCTGATGAATCCATAATTAGTCTCTGATCTACATAATGCAAATATAAGTATGTGAGAGGAGACGGATGGAGACAGCAAATCAAATCAAAGCGAAGGTCCTACCTCCTCGATCTCCTTCGTGGGGCGTGACGGGGAAAATGCAGAAATTAAAAAAGGCTGAAAATGTTTGGTGCTTAAAAGAATCAATAACTGTCATGAATTCCCGCAGCTGTGACTCGAGGTAAAAACAGTAGAGATATGAATGAAACGTGCTGATAACTCCCATCAGCCCCAGCGCGGCTCACATGATCTCATTATGAGTGTGTGGTGTTCTGTACCTCCTTGATCTCGTCGTTGGCCTGCTGGAGTTTGTCGGGTTTGTTGGCGTACTGTAGTTTGGCTTCGGCTTCTCTCTTGCGCTGCAGCATCATCTGAGCATCTTGCCATTTGCCCCATGTTTTCATCCGCTGGTCAAACACACCCTGAAACACAGACACATGACAAAACCACTCAAACCATGAAGCCCTACACTCACGAACGGGGTTTAGAAGACAAAAATAGCCTAATAAGTTCAGCTTTAGTACTTTCACACGGCCAAAATATCAAATCATATCACACAATGAGTGATTTTACATCATAGTAATGCAAATGATGATGCAAATATTAAATAACAAGCAAATGATTCTGTGAATGAAACAAATGAGAGCGGCTTCTTCTGATTTGATTTTATCTTTGTTTTGGAAATACACAGCAAATTATGAGTCTCATACTTAGTGTTTTTATCTTGTTTTCTAGTATAAATATCTACAAAATCTTGAATCAAGATGCATTTACTGTACAAGTGAAATTACTTCTGTAAAAAAAAATATTAAAATGTTGTTAGTTTTTGTTTAAAACAATCAAAAATATCTACCAATGGGGTAAAAAAAATAATATTAATTCAAAGGCTGAACAAGATTATTTTTTTACCCCATTGGTAGATATTTTTGATCGTTTTAAACAAAAACTAGAAATTTTTGATTATTTTTTTTTAGAAAACAATCTTAAATCATGTTACTTGTACAGTAAATTCATCTTGATTCAAGAATGTTTAGATATTTATACTAGAAAACAAGACAAAAACACTAAGTAAGAGAATCATATTTTGCAGTGCAGATGGACTCCGGGCAAAATATAATTTATAGTATTATTATTATTATAGAGATCTCATATAGATTATTATGTATTAGAGTTATTATAGTTAACAAAAACTAAAGCATGAAGCTAAAAAACACTACGGTTACTTTAAACTTATTTTATTTCAGCTAGTTTCCAAATCAATTTAGTTTAACTTGATGTATTAAAATAACTAAAATTGATAATTAGGCCTAATAAAAACAAATAAAATGATAAAACCACAATAAAACTTCTAATACTTTAACTAAAATTAACATGAATGCCTGAAATATCAAATTACATTTTAAATAAAAATATTAACAAAATGTATCTCAAAATAACAAATAAATGTATCACTAAATCTGTGCAAACCGTTTTAAAATATAAATCATTATTACAGGTTTGTCACAATGTTTGGAAGATTGTTTTTGCACTCTTTCATTAATAACACTTTGATTTTATTATTTTTAAAGTTACAGTGTAGCTTTAATAATGACAAATATAAACCCACACTGCATTATGAGTGTTTAAAACACACGTCTATAGACTACTTAGGAATATGATCACTTCATATACTGATCTTATGTATTGTATTATTTTATTGTATTTATTTCTGTATACCTTTATGATGTGACCACTGTGTTCTTTTGATTTGACTCGCCTTCTATTATTTTACACACTGCAAAAAAATTTACACATTGCATGTTTTCAAGTATAAATATCTAAACATTCTTGAATCAAGATGCATTTACTGTACAAGTGAAATTATTTATGATATTATGATTAAAAAAAAATCAAAATGTTGTTAGTTTTTCCTTAAAACAAGCAGAAATATCTGCTAATCGGGCAATAAAAATAAACTTAATTCAAAGGCTAAACAATATTATTTTTCTTGACCCATTGGCAGATATTTCTGCTTGTTTTAAGAACTAACATTTTTTTATTTTTTTATCTTAATATCTTAAATAATTTCACTTGTACAGTAAATGCATCTTGATTCAAGAATGTTTAGATATTTATACTAGAAAACAAGACAGAAACACTAAGAAAATGATTTTTTTGCAGTGCATCATGGACATTTGTTTTTAACATCTTTTATGTTTGCCTTGTCAGAAAACTACAGTAAATGAAGTTAACTGTAAAAGCAGCGTATGAAGCGCTCCTGATGTCTCCCGCTCACTTTAACGGCGCTGATGAGCCGCACATAGTCTCCCAGCAGCTCTGAGATCAGGTAGAAGTCAGCGAAGGCCTGGTCCTGATGCAGCTGGTCCATCTTCTCCTCCACCTCGGCCAGCTGGGACAGAGCTCTCGACAGCGCCGTGTGATCCTCAGAGTTCCCCAGCATCGCCGCGCTTTTAGCGAACGACGCCGTGTTCACAGACAGCTCTGAGAGAACATCAACATGATGATCAACAGTGAATGCATTGTATTGAACACGTCAACATTATTCACAGTTAATATATTTCTAAAGATGCTGTTGACATGAAATTTCCACCAGATGTCGATAACAACCCAAGTAATCCATACATTAGGGGTGTGCGATATTGAAAAAAAAAAGATATCTCGATATTTATTTTTATTTTTTCGATAACGATAATAAGACTATATTTTTCAGAGTGTGTTATTGTGCTGATATCTGTCTACCGTGGACAGCTGCAGTTTTTAATATTCTTCATATTCTGTGTGGTCAGTTCAGTGATAGAAATGAATCTTTTCACATAAGTTTAAATTCATTTTTACCTTTTATGGGCAATTTTACCTTTAATAAAGCCATTTTATTACATACAAAAGTATGCATCTTTTGAATCAAATTGTTACATTTAATCAGTCAATTAAGATAATAAGACATTTAAGCTGTTACCAAACAAATGAAACCAGTATCAACAAAATGAATCTCTGCTGAAGTTGCATCTGAATGTGTTTAGATGCATTTACACACTGTTTAATGCAGCTCAAAGTGCTTTAACCTGCAGTTACAAATGCATAATGTTTTCATATTCTAAACATAAATCATTGAATACTGAAATTATTTTAAAAATGAAAAGATACTTTGAATGTGAAATTAAAACCTCCAGCAGGTGGCAGCAATTCACTGTTAATAAGTGAGTCATTGTGATTGAACCGAATCATTTAAACAATTGATTCATTCAGGAACGAATCACTGAGACACTAAACAGTGCTGTAGCTGTGTTTGGAATATTTTTGTTGGAGCAAAAACAGGCAATATAGTGTCTAAAATGTAAGTCTCTTAATATTAACTTATAGTTTATTGAACTGTTGTATAAAATCAATATCACATTTGTAATCATGCTTATTTTTGAAGAAAAAAACAGCACTCTTCATGTGATTTTAACCATATGAAATGATATATACACACGCATTTTCTGCCCCGTATCTTGAATTTTGTGATCATTCTTAATGCAGTTTAATAGACTGAATCCTGCAGTGAAAGAACACACACTAGTCTAGACTTCATCACATAATGTAGGTGTTCTGTTTGGTTTTTGCAAAATACTCAATAATGTCAAATTGCACATCGTTAAAACAACAATTACGATATTAATCGCAGACGATATATATCACACACCCCTACCATACATACAAAGAGAACAAAACAAATAGAAATGAAGTTATGTGTAATAAAATGCACTGACACGGGGAAAAACTACTGAAATGTATTTAATGCTTCGTACAAAAGTGTTTGTTGGTGATGAGAGCTTCAAGACGTCTCCTGAAGGAGAAACTATCGCATGCATTGATCTGTGAGTCTCTTCTATGAACTCTGACCTTTAGTGTTGTTCATCTTCATCATCCTGGTACTGTAGGTGTTGATCATCTTCATCATCCTGGTACTGTAGGTGTTGTTCATCTTCATCATCCTGGTACTGTAGGTGTTGTTCATCTTCATCATCCTGGTACTGTAGGTGTTGATCATCATCCTGGTACTGTAGGTGTTGTTCATCTTCATCATCCTGGTACTGTAGGTGTTGATCATCTTCATCATCCTGGTACTGTAGGTGTTGTTCATCTTCATCATCCTGGTACTGTAGGTGTTGATCATCTTCATCATCCTGGTCCTGTAGGTGTTGATCATCTTCATCATCCTGGTACTGTAGGTGTTGATCATCTTCATCATCCTGGTACTGTAGGTGTTGATCATCTTCATCATCCTGGTACTGTAGGTGTTGATCATCTTCATCATCCTGGTACTGTAGGTGTTGATCATCTTCATCATCCTGGTACTGTAGGTGTTGATCATCTTCATCATCCTGGTACTGTAGGTGTTGATCATCTTCATCATCCTGGTACTGTAGGTGTTGATCATCTTCATCATCCTGGTACTGTAGGTGTTGTTCATCTTCATCATCCTGGTACTGTAGGTGTTGATCATCTTCATCATCCTGGTACTGTAGGTGTTGATCATCTTCATCATCCTGGTACTGTAGGTGTTCATCATCTTCATCATCCTGGTACTGTAGGTGTTGTTCATCTTCATCATCCTGGTACTGTAGGTGTTGTTCATCTTCATCATCCTGGTACTGTAGGTGTTGATCATCTTCATCATCCTGGTACTGTAGGTGTCGATCATCTTCATCATCCTGGTACTGTAGGTGTCGATCATCTTCATCATCCTGGTACTGTAGGTGTTGTTCATCTTCATCATCCTGGTACTGTAGGTGTTGATCATCTTCATCATCCTGGTACTGTAGGTGTTGTTCATCTTCATCATCCTGGTACTGTAGGTGTTGATCATCTTCATCATCCTGGTCCTGTAGGTGTTGTTCATCTTCATCATCCTGGTACTTTAGGTGTTGATCATCTTCATCATCCTGGTCCTGTAGGTGTTGTTCATCTTCATCATCCTTGTACTGTAGGTGTTGATCATCTTCATCATCCTGGTACTGTAGGTGTTGATCATCTTCATCATCCTGGTACTGTAGGTGTTGTTCATCTTCATCATCCTGGTACTGTAGGTGTTGTTCATCTTCATCATCCTGGTACTGTAGGTGTTGTTCATCTTCATCATCCTGGTACTGTAGGTGTTGTTCATCTTCATCATCCTGGTACTTTAGGTGTTGATCATCTTCATCATCCTGGTCCTGTAGGTGTTGTTCATCTTCATCATCCTTGTACTGTAGGTGTTGATCATCTTCATCATCCTGGTACTGTAGGTGTTGATCATCTTCATCATCCTGGTACTGTAGGTGTTGTTCATCTTCATCATCCTGGTACTGTAGGTGTTGTTCATCTTCATCATCCTGGTACTGTAGGTGTTGTTCATCTTCATCATCCTGGTACTGTAGGTGTTGTTCATCTTCATCATCCTGGTACTGTAGGTGTTGATCATCTTCATCATCCTGGTACTGTAGGTGTTGATCATCTTCATCATCCTGGTACTGTAGGTGTTGTTCATCTTCATCATCCTGGTACTGTAGGTGTTGTTCATCTTCATCATCCTGGTACTGTAGGTGTTGTTCATCTTCATCATCCTGGTACTGTAGGTGATGATCATCTTCATCATCCTGGTACTGTAGGTGTTGATCATCTTCATCATCCTGGTACTGTAGGTGTTGTTCATCTTCATCATCCTGGTACTGTAGGTGTTGTTCATCTTCATCATCCTGGTACTGTAGGTGTTGGGACTGAAGCAGATCATATTCATTTCCACTGACTTTCTAATTACTGATAGATTTCAGCTGGTGTCTTGCCTTTATGCTCCTCAATTTCTTCATGTGTTCAATATTTTTCCCTGCGACATTCCATTTTATTACACATAACTTCATTTCTATATATTTTGTTTTCTTTGTATGTATGGATTGCTTGGGTTGTTATCGACATCTGGTGGAAATTTCATGTCAACAGCGTCTTTAGAAATATATTTACTGAGAAAAATGGTGACGTGTTCAATACTTATTTGACCCGCTGTATGCTATTGGAATAATTACAAAGTCTCTTCTGCTCACCGAGGCTGCATTTATTTGATCAATAATACAGTAAAAATTGTGAAATATTATTATAATTTAAATCAGCTGTTTTCTGTGTGAATATATGTTAAACTGTAATTTATTTCTGTGATCAAAGCTGTATTTTCAGCATCATTACTCCAGTCTTCAGTGTCACATGATCTTCAGAAATCATAATAATATGCTGAT
>CM041804.1:37177039-37179539 GCA_023376895.1 Aspiorhynchus laticeps | reverse complement strand
CTCAATTCTGAGTTTATTTCTCAATTCAGAGTTTATTTCTCAATTCTGACTTTATTTCTCAATTCAGAGTTTATTTCTCAATTCAGAGTTTATTTCTCAATTCTGACTTTATTTCTCAATTCAGAGTTTATTTCTCAATTCAGAGTTTATTTCTCAATTCAGAGTTTATTTCTCAATTCTGACTTTATTTCTCAATTCAGAGTTTATTTCTCAATTCTGACTTTATTTCTCAATTCAGAGTTTATTTCTCAATTCTGACTTTATTTCTCAATTCAGAGTTTATTTCTCAATTCTGACTTTATTTCTCAATTCAGAGTTTATTTCTCAATTCTGACTTTATTTCTCAATTCAGAGTTTATTTCTCAATTCAGAGTTTATTTCTCAATTCTGACTTTATTTCTCAATTCTGACTTTATTTCTTGCAATTCAGAGTTTATTTCTCAATTCTGACTTTATTTCTCAATTCAGAGTTTATTTCTCAATTCTGACTTTATTTCTCAATTCAGAGTTTATTTCTCAATTCTGAGTTTATTTCTCAATTCTGACTTTATTTCTTGCAATTCAGAGTTTATTTCTCAATTCTGACTTTATTTCTCAATTCTGACTTTATTTCAGTTTCTATTTGTAATTTAGAGTTTATTTTTTGCAATTCTGAGTTTATTTCTGGGATCATTCAGTGCTCAGATCTATCAATTTTGATTTTTTTTTCTCAAAAAAGAAAAAAAGTCATAATTGTGGGATAAAAAAACAAATGCAATTCTCTTTTATTTATTAAGCCTCCACATAAGAAACGTTAAAATTTTTAGCAGCTTGTCAATAACAGCTGTTACCTCTAGTTATTGTTAATGCTAATTTATTAAAGCTACAAAATGCTGTAAACTACAGACATGCAATGGGAAAAACGACTGATGTAGCTTATTCAGATGGGAATAAAATCCAGGAGCAGCTCAGTAACTGTCTGATTGTATGACGACCCCATATTAAACATCTCTATGGTCTACAGAAACGCTGACGGTACCTCTGAACTCTCCAGAAACTGCAGGACATCGGGGTCTTTGAGCAGCGCCGGGTGTTTGACGGTCCTCAGCAGATACCTGCAGCACAAACACACATCTCCCGTCAGGATCCAGTTCTGTAGCAGATCTACAGCCGAGCCGAGGAGCGCCGGACGAGCCGCTGACCTTCACGTCACTCAGCGGCCCGATAAAAAGGCCAGAGAAATGTCAGCGCCTCACTTAACTGTAATTTTTATTCGATTCATCAGTTTGTGCAAAACCAGGAGCGCAGCGGAGAGAACAGCAGGACAGCAGCAAACCCACATAATTATTTATCTAATATTTCTTGCTTAACCTTTTAGACACAAAAGAGCAGAACACGAGTGATCTTTCCAGCGCATCAGCCCAACAGAAAACACCGGACCGCAGAGATTCACACACTGCAAAAAATTATTCTCTTACTTAGTATTTTTGTCTTGTTTTCTAGTATAAATATCTAAACATTCTTGAATCAAGATGCATTTACTTGATATTAAGTCTTGTTTCTAAAAAAAATAAAATAAAAATGTTGTTAGTTTTTGCTTAAAACAAGCAGAAATATCTGCCAATGTGGTAAGAAAAATAATATTAATTCAAAGGCTAAACAAGATTATTTTTCTTGCCCCATTGGCAGATATTTCTGCTTGTTTTAAGCAAAAACGAACACAATTATGATTAAAAAAAATTGAAAACAAGACTTAATATCTTAAATCATGTTACTTGTACAGTAAATGCATCTCGATTCAAGAATGTTTAGATATTTATACTAGAAAACAAGACACAAACACTAAGTAAGAGAATATTTTTTTGCACATTACACGTGTTACGTGTAATGTGTTAACATTAAAGAGCCACAAAAACACATTTATTGCTTGAATTTAGTGATAAAACTGACAGAATTTGAAAGCTGAGACTTAGTAAAGTAACAAAGCACAAAGATTATTATGATTATTGGATGGGTGGAGCTACAAATAATGTTTTATTCACACATTAACTATTATAAAAATCGATATCGATTGATGAGAATCGAATTAAAATCAAGAAATCAACCCTAGCCCTTGTGCTGACACTGAACGAAACTAAAATCAGTGAATAAACGAATGCACATCACAATTGAGCTCTCGTTAAGCCCCGCCCCCTATCGGTAAGCCCCGCCCCCCTTAGTTACTGTTGCTCCCTCGGACAAACACAGTTGCTCATGCTCTCACAGTGAGAGCGGTCAGCGTGAAAACCTTGTCCCACGATGTTTTTGACAATTTTGGACACAGAAGGCCACCAAATGGGGATTAAATATTCCATGGAGGGATTTATTAAATATTTAAACATAAATACGGAGGGTAACTCGAAGCGAGGGTTTACAGATCACTATGCAAGCGGGAGACGTCTCATATTACGCTCGCGGATGATAACATGCAGGATCAACACTGTTCATGTAAATTAATGTACATTTAACCAGTTTAATATGA
>CM041804.1:37132039-37174539 GCA_023376895.1 Aspiorhynchus laticeps | reverse complement strand
ACGGCCCGGTCCTGCAGATTTGCCTTATACAACATTAGGAAGATTAGGCCCTTCCTGCAAGAGCAAGCTGCACAACTCCTTGTCCAAGCTCTTGTTCTCTCCAGACTGGACTATTGTAATGCTCTCTTGGCGGGCCTTCCTGCATGTACTATCAAGCCTCTGCAACTGATCCAGAATGCAGCAGCCAGAGTGGTCTTTAATGAGCCAAAAAAAGCTCACGTTACCCCTCTCTTCATCAGGTTACACTGGCTACCAATAGCCGCTCGCATCAAATTCAAGGTACTGATGTTTGCCTACAAGACCACAACTGCCACTGCACCAATATACCTAAACTCGCTGGTTCAAACTTATGTGCCCTCCAGAAGCTTGCGTTCTGCAAGTGAACGACGCCTTGTGGTGCCATCCCAAAGAGGTACCAAATCACTCTCACGGACCTTTTCCTGGACTGTGCCCAGCTGGTGGAATGACCTCCCGATCTCAATTCGAACAGCTGAGTCTTTAGCCATTTTCAAAAGACATCTAAAGACACATCTTTTTCGCCAGCACCTGACTAACTAATACTAACTTACCTATTCTATTTAAAAAAAAAAAAAAAAAAAATCCTAGCTACGTGTACTGTGCTAGACTAACTGAGACTTGTCATGACACTTGTATACTGTTGCTCTCTCGATGTTCTGATTGCTTCTATTGTTCTCATTTGTACGTCGCTTTGGATAAAAGCGTCTGCTAAATGATTAAATGTAAATGTAAATGTAAATATAAACAATTACAATAATACAAATAAAAATTAATATCAATAAATATAACAATTAATAATACAATACAAACTATATATACACACATATATATGTGTATATACATATATATATATAAACTGAAGGAAACTGTGAGGTTATACGAGACAGACGTGAGTGTGTTCATCATCAATATTCACTCTGACTGATATTTTGGGGTAAAACACAAACACAGAAATTGATTTCTCATCATAAACACTGGTTTGTTTTTATAATAAGGATGAATGCTCTCTAAACGAGCGCCTGTAAGCGTGTTTAACGCTTGAGTTTTTCTAGCAGTGAGTATGTAGGTGTCATAAATATAAAACTACACTCTTCGTTTAGAGTTTAATTTACTTTCCGGTGTTGTAGTCGCTAAATGCAGCTCGGAGCGAATCCTGCTCCTGATAACATTTATCAAAACTTAATATTTGATTATTAATATGCATTGCTAAGAACTTCATTTGGACAACTTTAAAGGCGATTCACCGAGAGGTCATCTTACCAACTTTCTCAGGGTCAGATACTGAGATCTGGATGTCAAACGTGTCCCTGTTTTCCTCTTCATCTTCATCCTAGAGAGGAAAAACACAGGGAATGAGAGAAACATCTGTGAGCCGTGCTGCTGAATGAGTGTAAATGTGCACGATTTTAGTCAAATGTGAGGTTTTCACAAAAATGAGTTCATTAACCCCTGAACTGTCACCGTCCCGTATACGGGACGCCTAAGTTTACTTCACTATATTACACTTAAATCCTAATGTAATCATGACAAACTATACATCATTGGAAAGGTCTAAGCCTCCTAAATAGATATGTTACCATTTTTTGTTGTTACAAATTATGTAGGAACAGTAATAGATTCATTTATGACAAGAGTGCACCAAGCGTCTATGATAAATCAACATCATAACAGGAGTTCGGACCTTTGTCACAAAAAGTCTTTATATCCTTGCCTTTTTCCCCATCACATGTTTTAGCAATCATCATAAGTTATATACCATTTGAAAGCTTAAAATCTCAAAATTCATCCTGTGCAAACCATTCTGAAATCAAACATTGCGTTACCATAGAAACGGTACTTCAAAATGTTTTGGCGGTCTCCTCCCTCTTAGCGGCGGTGTCATATTACAAAATGTATTACGGTCTTTTAGAATCAAAACTTTTTATAATCTTGACAAAATACATATCGTTGGAAAGGTCTGAGTCTCAAGATTATTATTGAGACTCATTGAGTTATTTTGTTATAGATGTAATATTGAGAGAGAAATGTATAGATTTGTGACAGAAATGCATAAAATAATAACTCAATGTAGTTTCAATGGCACCCGGTGGCTGTTTGTGGTATAACGCCGAAACAAAATCGCATATGAACCTCAATTTTTTTTATATCGACTTCAAATTTGGAACACAACTTATGTAGACATATGGCTTTAATTTTATAGCAATTTTGGATTTTTAACTATTTTTTAAAATATTTATTTTATATAAAATACAATAAAAATTGTATAATACATTTTGTTTACATTAAATTTAATCTTCTATAACTTTTTAATACTTTAATTTTATTAAATGATTTCACTTCTGTAATAATCTACTAATTATCTTCTTTAAAAAGAGACCAACCTTAAGTCTGTATTCAAAAGCGTTCATGAATTATAATAATTTAAGTTTGGATACTGCACTTTCTCGTGAATTTTCAAAAATGGGGGAGGGGGGGCAGTTAAAGGGATTAAGCATTGATCCCAATGCTCCAAATAATAATTAAACATCTATAATCATCTTTCTGTTCTCACACTGATTCTCATCTGAAGCGCACACATAAAGCGCTCGGTCACGATACACTATACACAGATTTACAGCAGGCTAAATATATTGAAGTATTCACACAAACATAATCTGTTACGTCTTAAGTGAACGTTTGGGGAAAAACATCAGATGTGTAACATTATTATATATATAGTGTCTTAATATACAGACTCGAATGACTCTTAATGGCACAGAAATGACATGCTATTAGATTTTTTGTAATATTAGAAAACAGTAATATTTGTAAGTCAAGTACTTTATTGTCATTGTGTAACACAACGAAATTCCTCTTGTGACAACCCCGAGGTGCATTTAAAATAAGAATAAAAACAGTATAAATAGTTGACAAAACATATACAAAAATATGTGATAGCTATCATAGCGATACGATAATGATTCAAATAGAAAAAGATACTAAAATTATTATAAAACATTTAAAATTAAAATTGCATGGAGCATGGCAAAATGCCAGATACAGTATTTATACAAATGTAATATTTGTAATATTAGAAAACAGTGAAATATAATCCAACCGACTGTGATTCTGAGTTAAACCACATCTTCTCTCAGATATGAAGATGAATGAGAGATGAGATGACAGTAAGGCGTGCTTCACCTGGTCCGGCGAGCGGTCAAACATGTCCACTCTGGGGCTGATCATGACGGGCGTCACGGGTGTGATGGCAGGTGACGGTCCGTCCGAGAGGATCGGCTGCCGCTCTGGACTGTCCAGAGACACCTCCTCCGTCGCTTCTGACAGACACAAATCATGAGTTAAACTGAGAAAATCAGGCGTATATACTTCAGCTGATTATTAACAGCATGCGGGTTGTTATGCAATTTGCAATTTTTAATGTTTCTGTCTCTTCTGCTCACCGAGGCTGCATTTATTTGATCAAAAATACAGTAAAAAATGTGAAATATTATTATAATTTAAATCAGCTGTTTTCTATGTGAATATGTGTTAAACTGTAATTTATTTCTGTGATCAAAGCTGTATTTTCAGCATCATTACTGCAGTCTTCAGTGTCACATGATCTTCAGAAATCATAATAATATGCTGATTTGCTGCTCAAGAAACATGATTGTTATTATCAATGAAATATACATATAACATATATAATAAAATGTAGGGCTAAGAGTAAAAAAAAAAAAAAAAAAAATGTAGACAGATAGACAGATTGATAGATAGATAGATAGACAGATAGACAGATAGACAGATTGATAGATAGACAGATAGACAAATTGATAGATAGATAGATAGATAGATAGATAGATAGATAGATAGATAGATAGATAGATAGATAGATAGATAGATAGATAGATAGATAGACAGATTGGTAGATAGACAGATAGACAGATAGACAAATTGATAGATAGATAGATAGATAGATAGATAGATAGATAGATAGATAGATAGATAGATAGATAGATAGATAGATAGATAGACAGATTGACAGATAGACAGATAGACAGATTGATAGAGTGATAGATAGATAGATAGATAGATAGATTGGTAGATAGACAGATAGACAAATTGATAGATAGATAGATAGATAGATAGATAGATAGATAGATAGATAGATAGATAGATAGATAGATAGATAGATAGATAGATAGACAGATTGACAGATTGACAGATAGACAGATTGATAGATTGACAGATAGACAGATAGACAGATAGACAGATAGATAGATAGATAGATAGACAGATAGACAGATTGGTAGATAGATAGATAGATAGATAGATAGATAGATAGATAGATAGATAGATAGATAGATAGATAGATAGATAGATAGATAGATAGATTGGTAGATAGACAGATTGGTAGATAGACAGATTGGTAGATAGATAGATAGATAGATAGATAGATAGATAGATAGATAGATAGATAGATAGATAGATAGAGAGATAGATAGACAGATAGACAGATAGATAGATAGATAGATAGATAGATAGATAGATAGATAGATAGACAGATTGGTTGATAGATAGATAGATAGATAGATAGATAGATAGATAGATAGATAGATAGATAGATAGATAGATAGATAGATAGACAGATTGGTAGATAGATAGATAGATAGATAGATAGATAGATAGATAGATAGATAGATAGATAGATAGATAGATAGATAGATAGATACATAAATACATAGATGGATAGAAAATAAAAAGTAGAAATAAGAAAAAAAAATGTGAAAATATCTATCTATCTACCCATCTATCTATCTATCTATCTATCTATCTATCTATCTATCTATCTATCTATCTATCAACCAATCTGTCTATCTATCTATCAACCAATCTGTCTATCTATCTATCCATCTATCTACCCATCTATCTATCTATCTATCTACCCATCTATCTATCTATCTACCCATCTGTCTATCTATCTATCCATCTATCTACCATCTATCTATCTATCTATCTATCTACCCATCTGTCTATCTATCTATCCATCTATCTACCCATCTATCTATCTATCTACCCATCTATCTATCTATCTACCCATCTGTCTATCTATCTATCCATCTATCTATCTATCCATCTATCTATCTATCTATCTACCCATCTGTCTATCTATCTATCCATCTATCTACCCATCTATCTATCTATCTATCTATCCATCTATCTATATATATATTTACACACACACATTTATCAATGTTGAAAATAGTTCTGCTGCTTCATATTTTTGTGGAATTCATTTTTGTGATTCTTTTTTTTAAGGATTCAAAGATGAATAGAAAGTTCAAGAGAACAGTATTTATTTGAAAGAGAAAATTTTGCAACATTATAAATGCCTACTGTTACCTTTGATCAGTTTAATGCATAAATGATGAATAAAAGTATTAATTTCTTATGAATTTGTTTCTCACACATTTCTTATCAACAGTAGAATATGTGACATCAATGTTCTGACTGTGAGCCAATAGAAACAGAGCATTCTCAAAACTATCCAATCCTGAAGCTCCAGATTGTGAATATGTAAGCGGCTCATTACTGGACTGGAGACTGATTTTAACATCTAGACTCTGAGACTGTGTTCTAATCAAACTCTGATGATAGAGTCACAGACCAGCGAAGAGGTCATCGGGGTCATCGTCCAGCAGCATGGGCTCAGCTTCGGGTCCATTAGAGCTGGGACTGATGTCTTCTGCAGACAGACGAGCTGCTTCTGGAGACTGAGAGAGAAAACACACAGCGTTCTGTCATTAACCTTCATCAGAGACACACACGATCCAAGCACGGAACGCTTTACAGGACAAACATTCAGACCTGAGTCAGGAGATCACAATAATAATAATAATAAATCATCTAAATCTAACAATAATACTCGAATAATAATAAGTTAAAAATGAAGCTCATTTCCCACTAAAAAAAGCAGGAAGTGACACGCCTCACACTTCAGCTCAGGTGAAACTATAATATTATATTTTTAATAATATATCATATTATTTTATTATACAATAATTTATTATAAAATAATATTATAATTTTAAAATATATTATATTATTATATATTCTAAAATAATATTATAATTAAAAATATTTTATATTATTATATATTCTAAAATAATATAATTTTAAAATATATATTATTATTATATTAAAAATATTATAATTTTAAAATATATATTATTATATTATATAATAATATATAATAAAATAATATTATAATTTTAAAATATGTAATATTATTATATTTTATAAAATAATATTATAATTTTAAAATATATATTATTATATTATATAATATATTATAATATTGTAATTTTAAAATATATATTATATATTCTAAAATAATATTATAATTTTAAAATATATTATTTTATTATATTCCAAAATAATATTATAATTTAAAATAATTTATATTATTATATATTCTAAAATAATATTATACATTTTAAAATATATTATTTTATTATATTCCAAAATAATATTATAATTTAAAATAATTTATATTATTATATATTCTAAAATAATATTATAATTTTAAAATATATAATAATTTATTATAAAATAATATTAGAATTTTAAAATATATATTAGAATTATATATTAAAAAATAATATTATATTTTTTATATAATATTATTATATATATTATAAAACAATATTATAATTTTAATAATATTTATTATATTATACAATAATACAGTATATTATAAAATAATATTATAATTGTAATAATATATATTATATTATATAAAAATATTATTTTAATAATATATATAGTTATTATAAGCTTTGTAACTGCATGTGTTCTTTGTTACTCTGCATCCGTCTTTCTTCAGTAGATCTACAGAAACGAATCCAGACAAACATGAAGATGAGTGACTCTCTCTCTTCTCATCCGCTCATTAAAGTTAATGTTCACACACTCCTGTCATAAACGTGTTTCTCGTGACCAGAAGCGTCTCAGAATCTGCTGATGGGGTGTAAACCAGCCCAACATCACATGAGCACATCTCATCCGGAGCTTACGAGGGACATTTAATTACATTCATTTCACACAAGCATACGTTTCATTCAGGTCTTGCTCTATTTTGCTTCCATATCATGTCTCTTCTTTCAGTCTAGAGGAAAAAAAACATGCAAAACACACATTTAAGTGCATTTATATATCTGCGTCTGTACATTTCAATCCCAATCCATATCTTTAAACAGTTTTTCTCTTACAAACAGCAAACTTTATAGTTTTATTCCTCTCTATATTCTGAAGATTTGTTCATATTTCATTCACACTGATTTATATGACGGTTTACTCCTAAAAACATGGTGAAAATGTGTTTGTTTTGACAGTATTTTCTGATTCATGGAGTGATAAACACAGAAATACAGAATCCACTCTGGAAAAACCTTTAATTCTGATATGACGACAAAATCAAGCAAGAATTATGAACCTGGATTTATCCAATCTTCAGATGCATGTGCTGGAAATGCATTAAAATTGATGCATATTTAATGAGATAATGCCTCATTTGCATATTTAAACATAACATTTGTATTCCAAACCAAAGTAGCTCAGAGAATACCATAATGCTATATTTATATATATATATATATATATAATAAAAACATATGACATACTTAGGCAAATGTCAAAATAACACTAATATTATTTTAAGAGTTTATTTGCAAAAACAGATACGTTTTTATTTTTTTTAAATCATTGTGTGTATTTTTTTAGTTATTTTTACTTAATCAAAATAACCCAGCTGTAGTTTAATTGAGATTAAATGGAATGCACAATGAAAAAAACATAATTATGTTTTTGCAAATTAACTCTACTACTATAATTTGCAAATTAACTATATTAGGTTTATAGCCATTCACATGAGTTTTACTCTTACTTCGGCTTCTTCACGTTATTAATTTAGTTGCTGAAAATGGATCTAATGTAAACTGAATAAGCTTCTAATGTGAAATGATGACGATGTTTGGACAGTAATATCGCGTGACGCGACGCAGTGTCTGCTGCGCATGCGCGCTCGCATCTCTACTCTCATGAAATTCAATGAAATCAGAATCAGATGGAAATACGCCACTGATGTTTGGCTGATTATGAATATTGATTCGTGATTAGAGTGTGAGCAGAAGGGCGTGTCGATCCGCTGCAGGGGTCGGTGATCGCGAGCTTCATCTCACCTCCATCGCGCTGACGAACAGATCCTCGTCGCCCTCCGTCTGCGCGGAACCCGACAGCGCTCGAGGATCCCTCTCCTCCGACATCTTCAACAACAACAGCCGGAGAAACCTCTCACACACACACACACTCTCACACACACAGAGCGAGTGTGTGGTGAAGCCTGTCATGTGACCGAGACTCGTGACAGAAGCGCTTCATGCAGCTCATGCTCCGCCCTCACAGCGCAGAACGCGCGCGCACACACACACTCTCACACAAACACACACACACACTCACGCACACACGCACACTCTCACACAAACACACACACACACACACACACTCACTTACTCACACTCACGCACACACACACACTCACACTCTCACGCACACACACTCATACAAACACACACTCACTCACTCACTCACACACACAAACACACACACTCACACTCACTCGTACAAACACACACTCACTCACTCACACACACGCACACTCAAACACACACACTCACACACACACACACACGCTCACGCACGCACACACACTCACACACACTCACACACACACACACACACACGCACTCACACTCTCAAGCACACACACTCACGCACACTCACGCACACACACACACACTCAAACACACACACTCACTCACACACTCACTCTCACAAACTAGGGTGTAGGTTTGATTTTGACATTGGTTGGGACATAACAGCAGACAACAACCCCCCCCCCCCCCCCCCCAAAAAAAAAACAAAAACAAACAAAAACAAATCACATTTAATAGACAATAATAGACTTTTGACCCAAAGTTCCGACCTAAATCAAATAATTCACTATCCATGCTCCGAAGTCCCGATCTACATAATTCGCAAACCATCACTTCATTTTCGGAACACATATGATGAATCTTTCAATTCACGAAATGACTTACGAACCCGCTCCGAAGTTCCGATATGAATCAAAAGATTCACGAACCCTCCAAAGTTCCGATCTGAATAATGTTTCACAAACCCACTCTGAAGTTCTGATCTAAATCAAATGATTTACAATCAGTGCTTCGAAATCACGATCTGAATCAAATGATTCATGATATGTGCTCCAGTGTCCTGATCGGAATTGAAAGATTTGTGATTTGCGCACCGAAATTCCAATCTGAATCAAATGATTGACGATACTTGTGTTCGAAGTCTTGATCTGAATCAAATGATTCACGATACTTGTGTTCGAAGTCTTGATCTGAATCAAATGATTCACGATACTTGTGTTTGAAGTCTTGATCTGAATCAAATGATGCGCTATACTTGTGTTCGAAGTCTTGATCTGAATCAAATGATTGACGATACTTGTGTTTGAAGTCTTGATCTGAATCAAATGATTCAAAGTCTTGATCTGAATCAAATGATTGACGATACTTGTGTTTGAAGTCTTGATCTGAATCAAATGATTCACGATACTTGTGTTTGAAGTCTTGATCTGAATCAAATGATTCAAAGTCTTGATCTGAATCAAATGATTGACGATACTTGTGTTTGAAGTCTTGATCTGAATCAAATGATGCGCTATACTTGTGTTCGAAGTCTTGATCTGAATCAAATGATTCACGATACTTGTGTTCGAAGTCTTGATCTGAATCAAATGATTCACGATACTTGTGTTTGAAGTCTTGATCTGAATCAAATGATTCACGATACTTGTGTTCGAAGTCTTGATCTGAATCAAATGATTGACGATACTTGTGTTCGAAGTCTTGATCTGAATCAAATGATTCACGATACTTGTGTTTGAAGTCTTGATCTGAATCAAATGATTCGCGATACTTGTGTTTGAAGTCTTGATCTGAATCAAATGATTCAAAGTCTTGATCTGAATCAAATGATTGACGATACTTGTGTTCGAAGTCTTGATCTGAATCAAATGATTCGCGATACTTGTGTTCGAAGTCTTGATCTGAATCAAATGATTCAAAGTCTTGATCTGAATCAAATGATTCGCGATACTTGTGTTCGAAGTCTTGATCTGAATCAAATGATTCGCGATACTTGTGTTCGAAGTCTTGATCTGAATCAAATGATTCGCGATACTTGTGTTCGAAGTCTTGATCTGAATCAAATGATTCAAAGTCTTGATCTGAATCAAATGATTCGCGATACTTGTGTTCGAAGTCTTGATCTGAATCAAATGATTCGCGATACTTGTGTTCGAAGTCTTGATCTGAATCAAATGATTCGCGATACTTGTGTTCGAAGTCTTGATCTGAATCAAATGATTCACGATACTTGTGTTCGAAGTCTTGATCTGAATCAAATGATTCAAAGTCTTGATCTGAATCAAATGATTCGCGATACTTGTGTTCGAAGTCTTGATCTGAATCAAATGATTCGCGATACGAGATCTAATTGAGAGCTTTGAACAGTATTATTTTGCAACGCGAAAAGCTCAGTTTCACACATCACTGCGTGCTTTTTAAAACCATTACAAGCCATGTCCAAATTCAATAATGAATTGCTCTTTTGATCTGGTTTTGCTAGAGAATCTTGATTTTGAATCAGTTGGAGCGGTTTCTGCTTAAATGACTCACTCAAATGATTCGGTTTGTCTTCAGTCAAACTGTCAGCACTACTCCTGGTTTAGCTCACTAGTTTTATGACATTAACTGAAATAAGCAAAAGAAGTATGATGTTTACAAAGAGATTATCCATATTTCCATTCCAAAGATAACATCCAACACAGCGAGGTAACCGGTTTACTGCTAACTAGTGAAACACTCCATTAATACGACGAGCTGCAGCTCAAAATACATGTTAGATGGAAACATTGTGCATTATGATGGATTTTGTAGCTTAATCCACTATATTTTAAATAGTTTGAGCTGCAGTTCAATAGAAATCAGTCGAAAACATCCAGTCTCTCTCATACCATTGAAGTAAATGTTGAGTTTATCAATATATATTGTGATAAATATTTAAGACAATTATTGTTGTATCTAATCTAAGAGCAAATGGGTGAAACATTTGAATATGCAAAAAAACTATAAAATATTTTTGGTGAAGTTATGCTGTGTGAGTTAAGTCGGTCAGGTTTAGTCCAATGTGAAAACATTAACTAATATTTGTGCAAAAAGAAACAGAAACAGGAGGATTCAGAATCACTGCACTGCAAAATATCATTCTCTTATAAGATATTAAGTCTTGTTTTCTAAAAACAATAATCAAAATTGTGTTTAAAACAAGTAAAAATATCTGCCAATGGGGTAATAAAAATAATCTTGTTTAGCCTTTGAATTAAGATGATTTTTCTTACACCATTGGAAGATATTTTTACTTGTTTTAAACACAATTTTGATTATGTTTTTTAGAAAACAAGACTTAATATCTTAAATCATTTTACTTGTCAATCTTGATTCAAGAATGTTTATATATTTATACTAGAAAACAAGACAGAAACACTAAGTAAGAGAACGCTATTTTTCAGTGTGGAGTCAAACACAAGTCACTGAAGCATCAGCAGCTCTGTTTTATTCTGTAAATGACTCTTTTAGATGAACATCCAGCTCCTCAGTGATACAGTATGAGTGCATCTGTCTCTCAAACTTCTGTCTGAAGCTCCTGAGGGCCGCCGCTGAGCCGTGACGGGACGCTTCATGTAATGAGCTGCTGTTTACAACAAATAAGGTGGATGGAGGAACACGGCGCCAAATGATGCCGCGGCTCTCCAGGTGCCGGGGCCCGGGGCCCGAGATCAATGAAACAGGTTAAGGGAGCCATCGCAGGCCAGTGAAGAACTGCCAGAGACGCCTGACATCAAACGCTGAAACGAAGGAGGCGGGAGATACACTGTAGTGATCGATATCTGATAAATATGAAGCGGTGGATCCTCATTTACTGCCGCTTCATTCTCTCACGGTGAGGAAAACAAACACATGTGATAGTCATTCATTTCCTCATGAAGCCTTGTTATATTTAACCCTCTGCTGCTGTTTGATCATTAGCGGCTGGAAACTTTTACTTTTTGATTTTTTTCCCAATCAAACTTTTGTGGCACTTGTTGAGCACACATACAAAAAAATGACTGAATGTTTTTTTTTTTAAAAAAAGTCACATTTGTAGCTGTTATAGGAATAGGAAATGAATGGGAAATTTAAAAAAATTATATATATATATATATATATATATATATACAGTATGTATGTATATATGTATGCATGTATGTGTATGTATATATACTGTATATATATGTATGTATGTGTGTGTGTGTGTGTGTGTGTGTGTATATGTTTATGTGTATGTATGTGTATATATATATATATATATATATATATATATATATATATATATATATATATATATATATATATATATATGTGACACTGGACCACAAAACCAGTCTTAAGTGTCGATTTTTCGACGCTTTTTCGAATTTTTCGAAATTGAGATTTATACATCATCTGAAGCTGAATAAATAATATTTCCATTGATGTATGGTTTGTTATGATAGAACAATATTTTGAAAATCTGGAATCTGAGGGTGCAAAAAAATCTAAATATTGAGAAAATCATCTTTAAAGTTGTTCAAATGAAGTTCTTAGCAATGCATATTACTAATCAAAAATTAAGTTTTGATATATTTACGGTAGGAAATTTACTAAATATCTACATGGAACATGATCTTAATATCCTAATGATTTTTGTCATAAAAGAAAAATTTATAATTTTGACTCATACAATGTATTGTTGGCTATTGCTACAAATATACCTGTGTTACTTATGACTGCTTTTGTGCTGCAGGGACAGACATATATATATATATATACATATATACACAGTTGATGTCAATAGTTTACATCCCCTTGCAGAATCTGCAAAATGTTAATTATTTTACCAAAATCATAGGGATCATACAAAATGCATGTTATTGTTTATTTAGTATTGACCTGAATAAGATATTTCACATAAAAGATGTTTACATATAGTCCACAAGAGAAAATAATAGTTAAATTAATAAAAATGACACCGTTCAAAAGTCTACACACCCTTGGTTCTTAATACTGTGTTGTTAGCTGAACGATCCAAAGCTTTTATATATTTCTTATAATTATATATAGTTTTTATATTTAGTGATAGTTGTTCATGAGTCTCTTGTTTGTCCTAAACAGTTAAACTTCCACAAATACTATGGTTTTTAGCATTTTTAAATACATTTGCTCTATTTAAATACCGCATTAGTTGAATAAAATAGTATAAAATGTTTTTTTAATAGCATATTAGAGGTTTAACACTGAAATAACCTCAAAATAATTCTTATTTAAATATTAAAATATAGTACATTATGATAATTAGTCTTCATTCTGTGTAATATCTTCGATTCCCGTCAACACAACGGGAGGCAGAAACCACATTCCTTTATGACTTTATTATAATATCCAAATATTTGATCTGGAGGAACGGCTGTGTTTTTCTCTTCGAGCGGCTCGTTACACACAGTCCATCATCTGGACATATCGCTCACATTCAGGATGAATATATATATGTACAAAATCATAATTCCAATGTTACAAAAACAGCATTCTTCCATCTTAGAAACATTGCCAAGCTACGGAACATGTTCCCTGTTTCTGATGCAGAAAAGCTATGCATTCATGATCTCTAGACTGGACTATTGTAATGCACTGCTTGTCCTGCATCTTCAATAAACAAGCTACAGATAGACAGCGGCTAGAGTCCTTACCAGGTCAAGACAATATGATCATATTACCCCAATTTTACAGTCTCTGCACTGGCTTCCTATTAAGTACCGTATCAGTTACAAAATATTACTATTTACCTATAAGGCCCTAAATGGTTTAGCTCCTGCGCACCTAACTAGTCTTCTATCTCGCTACAATCATCACGCTCCCTAAAGTTGTAAAAGTCTGGACTCTTGGTAGTACCTAGAATAGCAAAGTCCACTAAAGGAGATATTTGTCTCCCAGACTCTGGAATAGCCTTCCTGATAACGTTCGTGGTTCAGACACACTCTCGGTTTAAATCTAGATTAAACACACATCTCTTTAGCCAAGCATTCATATAATCATGTACTGACGTTATATCTGATCAAGCGCATATTATTATTCTTTAGCTTGAGTCGAACGAATCATTTTTGATTGGATGGAACAGCTACGCTAATTACACTATATTGCCAAAAGTATTGGCGCCCCCTTCTAATGAACTACTTTAGTAATTTCTATGAGTACAAATCTTAATGTTAAAGCATATAATGATATTCTAGGAAATTGTGTGCTAATATTATAGCAACAGTTTGGACTCTTTTCTATTCTAACATGACAATGTCTCTGTGTATAAGACAAGGTTCAAAAAGAAAATGATTGATTGAGTCAGTGTGGAAGAACTTGACTGGTCTGCATAAAACCAAGTCCTAATCCCAGTTTAACACCTCTGGTGTGACTGTAAATGCAGACCTTGAGACAAAAACTCATCACCAAACACCAATGACTTGTACATATGGGTTCAGTCATTTTAGACACTTACAAAACTGTTGCTACAGAGATGAAATACAATTTTTAAATACATGAATTATGTTCCCATCGTTGTTGCCACAGATTTGGAAGTGCATTTTTCTGTTCTAAAGAAGGGGGTGCCAATACTTTTGTCTATATAGTGTATACAAGTCATTGGTGTTTGGTCATCACTGAAGTTAAACATGCATCAGAAGCAGAAACAGTATATCATCGTTAGCCGTCTCTTTATGAACTCTTTCTGTGGGCGGGACGACTGAAAGCGGGTCGAAGGTCATGGTCAGATTTACTCTCACAACATCAGAATGATAATAGACTTTGAAATGTAATTAATTTGACAGAAATCAACGAGTTTGATGTGGTTCTGCTTCTCTACAGCACAAACATCATCATTATTATTAATGCACACATCAGATTCATAAATATACTGACAGACTGTAATCTGACTGATGCGATTAACTCAGAAAAACATCTATAAAATGCAGTTTTTAGTAAAGGAACGAAAGTTTGCAAATGCTTTAAGAATTTCAAGATACACATTTATAATTTTTTTCAGATTTTTTTTTCAATTACTTCCATTAGGTGTTAAAAATAATTTTTGTAAAATTATCTATAAATTTACATTAAGTGTTAATACACTTTTATTAAATATTTTTCATCTTTACCTCATATCTCACTCTTTTGGACTGAATTTGGTTGATTAACATCAATATTTGTGTTTATAGATGAACCACTGCAGCATGAAAAATTAATAACTTTTCATCTGAAAGTGAAATTAATTCATTTTGTTTGAAATCTTGAGTAATATTCAGAAATAAATATGTAGGTTTAATAAATTTGGACTGTTTTTGAGCAACATTGAGTCAAAAAAATTCAATCAAATTCCATTCAAATGGAGTTAAAACTGCTAATTTTCAGATTATATGTTCTTATAAATTTCATACAGTTATATATTCAAATAAAATTGCTCATCAATACTGAAAAAAATATATAGGTATTTTTTGCATCATCGTTTTTGGTGTGCTTTGTGTGTAATTTGCAATATCAAAGAATTTCTTCATTTTTTAATTAATAAAACAGGGGTAAATGGAGTAATAACATTAATATTTTCACATTCACTCATTAATCTGAAGTTGCTAATCAGATACAATTAGTTTTTTAGTTATGATAATTTCATAAAACAACAATCCTTGGTTCCAAACAGACACAGAATGCACAAATATGATCCATATTTTGAGTGCGTGTGGATGTTGTCTGATGGAGCAGGAACAGAAGCAGCACAATTAAAGGTTGATTATATTATTATCCCTCATCTGTGTCACGGCATCAATTAATGCGCTTGACGGCTGAGAAATTGTCACCGTTCTGGCAGAAACCTTTTCCCATCGTTCAGCAGAGAAAGTTTCCCGCAGCTGTTTTCCGGCGGCATTAACCGCTGTCATCCAGAAACAACAGCAGCCCAGCGGTGTCAATTATATTTGATTGACTGAGTAAAGCAGCACACAAATAAGACCAAACAATGGACACAAAAATCTATAGATGACTCTCCTCCTGTCAAATCAAGCACTCGTCTGCTCCATTTCCATGCTGCACTAGCCTTAAACACACCGTCTGTCTGTCTCTCTCTCTCTCTGAGCGTCTGTCTCTCTCTCTCTCTCTGAGCGTCTGTCTCTCTCTCTGAGCGTCTGTCTCTCTCTCTCTCTGAGCGTCTGTCTCTCTCTCTCTCTCTCTGAGCGTCTGTCTCTCTCTCTCTCTCTCTCTCTGAGCGTCTGTCTCTCTCTCTCTCTCTCTGAGCGTCTGTCTCTCTCTCTCTCTCTCTCTGAGCGTCTGTCTCTCTCTCTCTCTCTCTCTGAGCGTCTGTCTCTCTCTCTCTCTGAGCGTCTGTCTCTCTCTCTCTCTCTCTCTCTCTCTGAGCGTCTGTCTCTCTCTCTCTCTCTCTCTCTCTCTGAGCGTCTGTCTCTCTCTCTCTCTCTCTCTCTGAGCGTCTGTCTCTCTCTCTCTCTCTCTCTCTCTCTGAGCGTCTGTCTCTCTCTCTCTCTCTCTCTCTGAGCGTCTGTCTCTCTCTCTCTCTCTCTCTCTGAGCGTCTGTCTCTCTCTCTCTCTCTCTCTCTCTGAGCGTCTGTCTCTCTCTCTCTCTCTCTCTCTGAGCGTCTGTCTCTCTCTCTCTCTCTGAGCGTCTGTCTCTCTCTCTGAGCGTCTGTCTCTCTCTCTCTCTCTCTCTCAATTCAATTCAATTCAATTCAAATGAGCTTTATTGGCATGACTGTGTAACATATCACAATGTTGCCAAAGCAATAAGTATATTATACAAACATATAGATTGATAAAAATAAAAAAGGGGAAAAATAAACACATATACATGTCCAACTTATCACAATGAAAAGAGAAAAAAAAAAAAAAAAAATAACAAATGAAAAAAAATAAAAAATAAAAAAAGAAACAATACAGAGAGTTATTGTAAATGGTTATTGTAAAAGAGGGTTCAGCCTCTCTCTCTCTCTCTCTCTCTGAGCGTCTCTCTCTCTCTCTCTCTCTCTGAGCGTCTGTCTCTCTCTCTCTCTGAGCGTCTGTCTCTCTCTCTCTCTGAGCGTCTGTCTCTCTCTCTCTCTCTCTCTCTCTCTGAGCGTCTCTCTCTCTCTCTCTCTCTCTCTCTGAGCGTCTGTCTCTCTCTCTCTCTCTCTCTCTGAGCGTCTGTCTCTCTCTCTCTCTCTGAGCGTCTGTCTCTCTCTCTGAGCGTCTGTCTCTCTCTCTCTCTGAGCGTCTGTCTCTCTCTCTCTCTCTCTCTCTGAGCGTCTGTCTCTCTCTCTCTCTCTGAGCGTCTGTCTCTCTCTCTGAGCGTCTGTCTCTCTCTCTCTCTGAGCGTCTGTCTCTCTCTCTCTCTCTCTCTCTCTCTCTGATTTTCTCTCTCTCTCTCTCTAAGGATTGTGGGTAGTAGTAGCGAGAGTGTTTGGTTTGGAGCACATTTCGGAGTTTCTTTTTTAGGGTTTCTCTTTTCTCTTTAATAACAGAAACAT
This sequence comes from Aspiorhynchus laticeps, assembly GCA_023376895.1. Taxonomy (NCBI): domain Eukaryota; kingdom Metazoa; phylum Chordata; class Actinopteri; order Cypriniformes; family Cyprinidae; genus Aspiorhynchus; species Aspiorhynchus laticeps. The sequence continues at coordinate 37,156,790 of CM041804.1, read as the reverse complement.
AAATAAGTTCAACTTTTTTGAGCGCTGACTGCGGTCAGCGCAAATTTTGCGCGCTAGTATGGAGTCAGGCGGTGATTTTTCACGTTTGACTCTTGAACATGGTTGTAAGTGCATGCCGGAGGATTCCGTGTCAATCGAGGACGTATTGATTGCGATCAGCGAACAGGTTGGTGGTTTAAATATTAAATCAGCCTCAAGAATGAACAAAGCGCTTGTTATATTTCTTAAAGAGGTTTCAATGGTTGATGAACTGCTAGAGAAAGGTCTAGTTGTAAATAACATGTTTTTACCGGTATTGCCTTTGTCGAATCCTTCTAAAAAAGTTGTTCTTTCAAATGTACCCCCGTTTATAAAAGAAGAAACCCTGAAGGAAATTCTTGAACGATATGGAAAATTGACCGCTCCGATTAAGATGATTCCACTAGGATTTAAAAACCCGAACATCAAACACGTCATGTCTTTTCGACGTTTTACCTACATGATACCGAATCAACAACACGACCCGCTTAATCTGGTACTAAAAGTAGTAGTGGAGGGTAAAGATTATACGATCTTTGTCAGTTCAGGTCAAATGCGGTGCTTTTTGTGCGGTGAACATGGACATGTTAGACAGACATGTCCTAGTAAACAAAATGATATTACAGATATGACGGGATCGCAAACTATTCAAAAAAACACTGTTCAAGAGAACAATACTGTCGTTCGTGAAGCAGTTGCTGAAGAGACTGAAAATAGTATAGTGGGAAATGAGAGTAGTAGTGAAACCAATAACTCAAATGTTGATGTTGATCAGCCAGCAGATGGCGTTAAGTGTCAGAGTGCTAATGCTGTAGAAATGCAAAATGTAAGAACAGAAGTGCAAGAAACACTCTCCCAGCCTAAAAGCAGAGAGGAACTTCCATTGATGGAATGTGCAGAAACAAATGATAAAAATGAGAATAAATCAGATGATGAAGTGAATGAAAATTGTAGTCAGTTCACCGTTAGCTCTGGCATTGCGAGGTCTGACAGTGATTCAGACAATGAATGTGAAAGCATAGAGAGCTTCTTTGACATTGGAGACAATGATCCTCAAATGGGGACATCAGAATTGAGTGGATGTGAAGTGAAATTCTACTCTGCGAGACAGATTAGCACTTTTCTTGATGAAACGAAAGGTGTGCGTAATCCACAAATTGAACAGTTTTTTCCAGATTTGAGGAAGTTTTTAGTTTCCTGTAGAGATGTAATGATAAATTCCACAGTTGAGGAGTTTAGCAGACAAAAACGATATCGTCTCAAAAAAATAATTACCAAAGTTAAAAAGATAACTCATCAAGGAAAAGAGTAAATTATTGATTTGGTAGAAGGACAGTTTTGTTTTGATCGCTGCATTATAGTAATATTTTATGACATCTTTACAAATTGGATCATTAAATTTAAATGGATGTCGTAATAAAGAAAAGAAAAGCGCTCTAATAAATTTTTTAGCTTTTAAAAAGGCTAGTGTGATTTTCTTGCAAGAAACGCACACAGATATATATAACCAGGCAGAATGGCTAAATGAATGGAAAGGGCAGAGGTTTCTTAGCCATGGTTCTAATGTAAGCGCTGGAGTAGCTTTTCTTATATCGGAAAGTGTCCAGGGGAGGGTTTCCGATGTGATAGAAATTATTCCTGGAAGAATGCAGCGAATAGATATTACTTTACAAAATGTGTCCTTTTCTCTTATTAATGTATATGCTCCCAATATTGGATATGAACGAGTTTTATTTTTTAAAAAGTTACAGGAAGCTATGAATAATATTCCTCGTGAAAATTATATTATTGTGGCTGGAGATTTTAATTGCACTCTTGATCATACAGTTGATAGGAATCATGATGAACCTCATCTTAATTCAGCAGAAGCTCTTAAGAAAGTAATAATGTTTCATTCACTTGTAGATGTGTGGAGAGAATCGTTTCCTAAAAGTAGACAATATACATGGTTGAAAATGAATTCTAATATAATATCGGGTGCCAGATTAGACAGAATATATGTTCAGAAGGGTAGAAGAGGAAGTTTTTTTGATAGTAAAATTAATCCTACACCAATTTCTGATCATTATTATGTTTCTGTTATGGTTACAATATCAAATACCATTTACAAATCTTATTGGCATTTTAATAACAGCTTGCTGCACGATTGTACTTTTGTACATTTATTTCCTTTCTTTTGGAGAGCTTGGAGAGAGAGAAAGACAGAGTTTAAATCCCTAAGTCAATGGTGGGACATTGGGAAAATTCAGATTCAGTCGTTTTGTCAACAGTATGTAAAAAATAATGCAAAAGAAATCCAGAAGAAAATTGAACAGCTGGAAAAAGAAATAATGAGATTGAATAGCTCCATAAGTGAGAAAGATGGAACAAGTGGAGATTTGCTTGAACAATATAATTTTCTCTTAAAAAATTTGCATGAAGAAAGAGATCGAGGAACAAAAGTACAAACAAGATTTACTCAACTTAACAATATGGATTCTTCAACATCCTTCTTTTTTGCATTGGAAAGAAAAGTTCGAGAACGGAAGTTGATTACTCATCTTAAACTGTCTGATGGAAGAGCGACAACAGAAAAGAAAGAAATTGTTTCACAAGTTTTGTCTTTTTATGAAGAACTTTATAGTGCTGAACCTTGTGATTCTGAGGCAATGGATTTTTTTCTCAGTGGAATTCCAAAATTGAGTGGAGATGAGAAGATACAGCTAGAAAAAGCCATTTCATTTGAAGAACTGAGTGCAGCTGCTAAACAACAATCTTCTGGACGATCTCCGGGGTTAGATGGACTGACCTCTGAGTTCTATAAAACTTTTTGGTCATTGATCGGACCAGATTTACATGCCGTTTTTCTTGAATGTGAAAAATCAAAAATTCTTCCTCTCAGTTGCAGAAGAGCTGTAATAACGTTATTGCCGAAGAAAGGAGATTTAGGACTCTTGAAAAACTGGCGCCCTATCTCCTTATTGGGAATAGATTACAAGATCCTTTCAAAAACATTAACAAATCGTTTGAAGGAAGTTATGGCTTCTATAATTGATGAAGATCAATCATATTGCATTCCAAGACGTTCCATCTTTGATAACCTTTTTCTGGTGCGTGATTTATTACATCTTACTGAGATATATGGACTTGACATGGGCCTTTTGTCTCTTGACCAGGAAAAGGCATTTGACAGAGTCGATTATAAATATCTTTTTAATACTTTGTCAGCCTTTGGATTTGGAGAACAGTTCATTTCATGGATTCAGATACTTTATACGGATGTATGTAGCATGCTGAAGATAAATGGAACTTTAACAAGAACTTTTCCTGTGCGTAGAGGTGTAAGACAAGGATGTAGCCTCTCAGGACTTTTATATGCAATATCTATAGAACCTTTATTAAGAGTTCTAAGGGAAAAACTACAAGGTGTTTTAGTTCTTAATCCCAATATATCAGAAGTTACTACAGTTAAACTTATTGCCTATGCTGATGACGTTACGGTCATAATAAGATCTCAAGAAGATATTTTTGAATTGTGCAAGTGTTTGGACCTATATCAAAAAGCATCTTCAGCACGGGTAAATTGGAACAAAACAGAAGCACTACTTTCTGGTCAGTGGCAAGGAGAAGATCCACCTCATCTCCCAAAACAGTGCCATTGGAATACAGAGGGACTGAAAATTCTTGGGATCTTTTTTGGTACTCAACAATATATGGCAAAGAATTGGGATGGAGTGGAAGAAAAAGTACTTGGAAGATTAAAAAAATGGAGTTGGATTCAGCCACAACTATCGTATAGAGGCAGGGTTTTAGTGGTAAACAACTTGGCTGCATCGATGTTGTGGCACAGATTGACTGTTTTGGACCCTCCAACAGGACTTTTAAAGCTGCTCCAGAGACATTTTGTAAACTTTTTTTGGGGAGGAGTAGGACATCATTGGCTTCATCCAGGCATTTTGAATTTATCTGTGTTTGAAGGCGGTCAAGGTCTCATTGATTTAGTGTCAAAATGGAAAGCTATGAGGTTACAATCAGCCCAAAAAATGCTTTATAATACAGATTTGAAGCCTTGGATAATGTGTGGGTTGGCAGTATTACGAGCCATTAGTAAAATGGGACTTGACAGGCAATTATTCCTAATGTCCAAAAAAGCAATTGAGAGTTTGGGCATCAGGAGGTTTTATCAGTCTGTATTAAGTGCATGGAGCATATTTAAAGTTGAAAGAGAGAATCATTTTGGTCTTGAAGAACCACTTTTTTACAATTCATGGTTGTGTTATCAATACAGTTTACCGAGCATTGAAATCAACACCTTTATTTCATCTGGTGTTTTAAAAGTTGGAGATTTAATTGATACAGAACAAAATAAGTGGTTTTCTGTACAAGAGATCATTAGACAAATGGGGAGAAGGTCAGAAAGGATTGTGAAAAATGTTTTAAGTAAGTTAAAAACATCATTTCCTATATCGTTAAATAAGTTCCTTGAAGATTTTTTTGCTAATGGTTTAAATCAGTGTTCCTTTCCTGAGTTATTTGTTACACCTTATAATTGGCAGGAAAATGAAGGTACAAAGCAATTTTGTTCTATACAAGAAATTCAACATATGTCTTTTTCTGAAAGTAGTAAGCGCCATTTGTATATAGCTTGTGTGAAGTCAAGATTTTGTGAATATTTTAAAAACAAGACAGACACAAAATGGAGGAGTTATCTTTTGGTTCCTGATGTACATTTGCCGTCATGGCATTTGTTTTATAAAAGCCCATTACCAAAAAGATCAGGAGATATACAATGGCGCATTCTACATTGTGCATTAGCAACAAAGACCTTTTTGTATAAGTGTAACCTTAATACATCTTTAGATTGTAAATTTTGCAATGTACCAGACACCGTGTTTCATATTTTTTCTAATTGTTATAGAATTATACCTCTTTTGGATCTTTTGGAGAATATTTTTAAGGGGTTTGGTTGGAATTTTTCGAAAACAATGTTCATTTTTGGGTGTAAATATTATAAGTCTCAAAGTGAGCGTTGCACTTTTTCCAATTTTTTAATTGGTCAAGCAAAGATAACGATTTGGAAAGCATATAGAATTGAAAATGAAGGGAAAAGAATTAATATAGTAGAAATGTTTAAAGCCTTAGTGGAATCTAGAGTTAAAGTAGAGTATGAATTTTATAAAATGAATAAGGATATATCAATATTTAAAAGAAAGTGGTGTATAAATACAGATTTTATTTTTGTGAATGATAGCGATGATGAATTGGTGCTTAATTGGTATTGTTGAGTTTTGAGTAGAGTCAACAGATTTTAAAAATGTGTTTTCTTATTTGTTGAGAATTGTCAATTGCAAAATGATTTCATGATATGATTATAAAATAAAGTGTGTGTTTAACGTCTCTCTGAGCGTCTGTCTCTCTCTCTCTCTCTCTGAGCGTCTCTCTCTCTCTCTCTCTCTGAGCGTCTGTCTCTCTCTCTCTCTCTCTGAGCGTCTCTCTCTCTCTCTCTCTGAGCGTCTGTCTCTCTCTCTCTCTCTCTCTCTCTCTCTCTCTCAATTTCAATTTCAATTTCAATTTAAGTGTGCTTTATTGGCATGACAAAAGCTATACATTTGTATTGCCAAAGCAATCGCAGCTGGGCTGCTCACAGATAGTGCACATTTGAATTAACAGAAAGGAAAATAATAATAAAATACAAATCTAAAAAAGAAAAAAAAAAGTGTTAAGCATGTAGTGCAAAATAAATGGCTAGTGTAAGTATGTGTTAAAAATAAAATTAAATAGATAAAGTATAAGATATACAGAGGCAAAATATACATAATTAAGTAATATGGCATAATATAATGTAGATGTGCTGGGAGCATCAGCTCAGGACAGGTGGAGCGTCTTCTCTTCTGTGCTGACAGAGAGACACATATTGAGCAGCAAACACACAGCAGCTCTTGTGTTCTCCGAGCAGATACGCTAGTTTCTCCTGGTCTGGAAGAGTTTTAAATGTGGGATGGATCTGCTGTATTTTGTTGTAGAACACTGTCCGTATATCTGTGTATTTGGAGCATTCTGTTAGGAAGTGCAGTTCTGTTTCCGTCTGATTCAGATCACAGTGTGAACACAATCTCTGCTCGGGGGGCAGCCATGTTTGTCTGTGTCTGCCCGTCTCTATCATCAGCTTGTGTCCGCTGAGTCTGTATCTGGTCAACGTGCTTCTCAGTTTCTTATCTGACACTGTGTACAGGTACTCTGCCATACTGTACTCTCTCTTTAGGGACAGATAGCATTGCATTTTACTCTGTTGTTGAGTTTGGGTTTGTAACTCTGTTTGATTTGTGCAGTGATCTGATTGGTTCTGATGTTGTGAGTCAGAGCATCAGTAGATGTTAGTGAAGCATCAGGACTGAAGCTCTGGATCAGATGGAGGAATGGCTTGCTTTCTTTGCTCATCTCTTGGTATTGCAGGGCTTTATAATGGTATGATTGGGGGTCACTGAGCTTCAGATGTTTCCAGAATTTAATAGCCCTTTTTTGTATCTTTATGATTAGAGGATATTTGCCTAATTCTGCCCTACATGCGTTATTTGTTGTGTGCCGGTGCACGTGTAGTATATTTTTACAGAGTTCTGCATGCAGGGTCTCAATCGGGTGTTTTTCCCATTTAGTGAGATCTTGACTTGGGTTTGTGAGAGGACCCCACACCTCACTGCCATATAGTGCAATGGGCTCAATTACTGATTCTAATATTTTCAGCCAAATTCTAATAGGGATTTCTATAGGACATTGCCGTTTTATGGCATAGAACGCCCTGCGTGCTTTATCTCTCAGTTCATTCACAGCATGATTAAAGTTTCCAGTGGATGTGATTTTCAAACCCAGGTAGTTGTAGTGTGATGTGTGTGCTATCTGGTTCGTGCCTAATGAAAATGTGTGTTGTGTTCCTTGGGATCTGGGTCTCTTCTGAAAGATCATAATGTTGGTTTTCTTCAGGTTGACTGTCAGGGCCCAGGTCTGGCAGTATTGCTCCAGCAGGTCCAGGTTCTGCTGTAGACCATGTTGAGTGGGAGACAGCAGAACCAGGTCATCTGCATACAGCAGGCATTTGATCTCTGAGTCGTGTAGAGTGAGGCCAGGAGCTGCAGATCGCTCCAGACTGAGCGCCAGTTCATTTATATAGATGTTAAATAATGTTGGGCTTAAGCAGCAGCCCTGTCTCACTCCACGCTCCTGGGAGAGATACCTTGTACGTTTGGTGTTGATTTTTACGCCACATTTACTTTCAGTGTACATTGATTTGATGAGGTCATAGGTTTTACCTCCTATTCCACTTTCAATAAGTTTGTAGAATAGTCCTTGGTGCCAAATTGAGTCAAAAGCTTTTTTAAAGTCAATAAAGCATGCATATATTTTACCTTTATCTTGGTTAACGTGTTTTTCAATTAGAGTATGTAGTGTATAGATGTGATCAGATGTACGGTAATTTGGTAAGAATCCGATTTGACTTCTGCTCAGTACATTGTGTGTGGTGATGAAGTCTAATAGTCGAGCGTTTATTATGCTACAGAATAACTTTCCCAGGTTGCTGCTCACACAGATTCCTCTGTAGTTGTTAGGATCAAATTTATCTCCGTTTTTAAAGATTGGTGTTATCAAGCCTTGATTCCAGATGTCGGGGAAGTACCCTACACTCAGGATCACATTGAATAGTTTTAGAACGGCTAATTGGAGCTTGCTGCTTGTGTGTTTTATCATTTCATTTAATATCCCATCAGGTCCTGATGCTTTTTTGAGTTGGAGGTTTTTGATTTTTTCTGTAAGTTCTTTATCAGTTATTGGGAAATCTAATGGGTTTTGGTTGTCTTTGATTGTTAATTCTAGTTTTTCTAATTGGTTGATTGTTTGGTTTTGCTTACAGTTTGTGTCTGTTTGTACTTTATTAAACAATGTTTGGAAATGACTTTCCCATATTTCTCCATTTTGTATTGGCAATTCTTCATGATCAGTTTTTTTCAGATTGTTCCAATTATCCCAAAATTGGTTTGTGTTCACGGACTTCTCGATTATTGTCAGTTGTTTTTGGGTGTATTGTGCTTTTTTGGTTCTGAGTGTGTGTTTGTATTGTTTTAGTGTTTCGCAGTAAAGAAGACGGATCTCTGCATTATTTGGATCGTTATGTTTCTGATTTGACAAAGTTCTCAGCTTTTTGCGAATATTTTGACAGTTCTGATCAAACCAATTTTTGTCATTTTTGAGTATTTGATTTTTTCCATTTTTTGTTTTCAATTTGGATTGTTTTGCTGATTTTTCAAATATGTAATTTATATCTTTGACAGCCAGATTGACCCCTTCATTAGTGTGAGCATAGGTGTTATTTAGGAAGTTATCTATCAGCGCTTGTATTTTTTGGCTGCTAAGTGCTTTCTGATATTCTTCAGCACTGTTTTCAGCCCATCTGTATGGGTTTCTGATGTTGTACAGTTTACTGGGCTTTGTGTTAATGTTATTCTCAGTCTTTTTGAGATACGCAGTGATTTGACTGTGATCAGACAGAGGGGTCAGTTCTCTAACAGTGAATGATCTGAGAGATGAAGGATCTATGTCTGTTATCATATAATCAACTGTGCTATTCCCAAGAGGTGAGCAAAATGTGAATCTCCCTAAAGTGTCCCCTCTTAACCTACCGTTGATGATATACAGACCCAGGCTTCGACAGAGCTGCAGGAGGTCTTTCCCATTCTTGTTTACTGTATGATCATGGTTATTTCTGTGGATATGGGAGAATGTGTTATTAATAACAGTCAGTTTGTTGTTGATGTATTTGCTCCCTTGTGTGTCGGTGAAGTCCGGCTGTAGTCCTGTTCTTGCGTTCAGGTCCCCGCAGATGAGCACGTTTCCCTGGGCCTGGAAGTGGCTCGTCTCTTCCTCTAATGTGGAGAACGTGTCTTCGCTGTAGTAGGGGGACTCTGATGGCGGGATGTATATAGCACACAGGAATGTATCTTTTCTGGATGAGAGCAGTTCCTTGTGGATTTTAAGCCAGGTGTAGTATTTGCCTTGCTTTACTGTGTTGATGTGGTTGTGGAATTTTGATTTGTACCAGATTATTACTCCTCCTGAGTCTCTTCCCTGTCGGACTGTGTTGAGTTTTTGTGATGGTAGAATGATTTCTCTGTAGTTGGGTGGGCAGTGGGTGATTGCGTCTGCCCTGCTCCATGTCTCCTGTAGAATTATAATGTCCATCTCCTTGATGCTCTTCTGGAATTCTGTGTTTAAACTCTTTAGCCCAAATGCTGTTGAGTTCAAGCCTTGAATATTCCACATTGATATTGAGAGAGTCATTTCAAGAGTTCAAGGTATAGAGTTCTTGTTTTCAAAAATAGAGGTAATCCTTTTCTAATGTAATATAATATATTGAAGAAAATAAAAATATATATTTTTTCTTCTCATTGTTAGGCAGATGTTTGTATGCTGTGTGGACCCTCGTGCTGTCAGCTGGGCACTGATGTAGTTCAGCAGCTGTCTGATCTCGCTCATCTCCAGTGTTTTTGCTGGTCCTTTCAGGGCCTGAGCGTAGCTCCTGGAGTGTGGGAGTGGTGCTGAGATCAGTGTGTTATCAGCTGAGGGTGCATGAGCGGGTGGGAGGCTGGATGCTGCTGGTGATGGGCCCATCCTAGTGTTGCTCCTCTGCCTGGAGTGATGTTTTTGTGGTCGGTGGTTTTCTCTCTCTCTCCGAGCGTCTGTCTCTCTCTCTCTCTCTCTGAGCGTCTGTCTCTCTCTCTCTCTCTCTCTGAGCGTCTGTCTCTCTCTCTCTCTCTGAGCGTCTGTCTCTCTCTCTCTCTGAGCGTCTGTCTCTCTCTCTCTCTCTCTCTCTGAGCGTCTGTCTCTCGCTCTCTCTCTCTCTCATCCGGCTCCAATTAAAGCTGCTGTTTCAGAGCCAAGCGCCGCTTCTGCCGTCCTGCAAACGAGCTCTAATTCATCAGCTCAGCGTCACACATCTGCACATACAGTATATCGGCTCCTGGAGTGAAATATTCTCCTTTCACCAGCATTAAACTCGTCTCCGGGTCAGATCTGAGCAAATATCCCTTGTTCTCGGGCTTCACTCCTCTTTTGAATAAAAGCATCTTCTAAATGCATTCATGTAAAATTCACACAAATGCATGACGAACGTTTGTGTGAATAGTCAAGGTTTCTGTTTTATGCAAAAAATCATTCTCTTACTTAGTATTTTTGTCTTGTTTTCTAGTATAAATATCTAAACATTCTTGAATCAAGATGAATTTGAAATGATTTAAGATATTAAGTCTTGATTTAAAAAAAAAACAATCAAAATTTTGTTACCGTAGCTTTTGTTTAAAACAAGCAAAAATATCTACCAATGGATATTTATACTAGAAAACAAGACAAAAATACTAAGAATGATTTTTTTGCAGTGTTTTCTGATAAATGGATCAAAATGAAGTGAGTTTATGATTAAAACAAGAACAAATCTCTGCCAATGAGATAAAAAATCAACTTAATTCAAAGCAAAAACAAGTTTTCATTCCCCATTGGCAGATATTTGTTACTTCATTTTGTTTAATTTCTCAAAACAAGACTTCAAATCTTCATTTTGCATCTCCAGTAAATGTTGTTATCATTTAAGGATGTTTAGATACTTGTACTGGAAAACAAATAGATTATTTTTTGGAAATGCATGCAAAATTTAATGCCATAACTTGAGACTTTATGCTCTGATTTAAGACCATTTTAAAGCCTTAATTTGTGGATATTTTCTTGATTCATTAATTGAACGTTTCTTCCCTTGTTTGATAATTACCTCAGTTGAAAACATCTTTATTTTCTGAGAAATGCATCAAAATTAAGTGAGTTTATGGTTAAAAAAAGAACAAATATCTACCAGTGGAGTCAGAAAAATGTACTTAATTCAAAGCGAAACAGTCTCGGTTACGTATGTAACCCTCGTTCCCTGAAGGAGGGAACGGAGACGTAACGTCAGTGTGACAGACTAATGGGATCTAACCCGAGAGCCCAATCACCTTCGAGTGTTAACAAAACAAGCCAATGACAGTTGGCGTGCGTGTTTCGCAAACGCACATCAGTTTTTCGCTGAGGAGCCGAGATTGTGTGCCCCAGCCGTACAGCGGTGGTACAGCAACTATGGCGACGGGACGTTACGTCTCCGTTCCCTCCTTCAGGGAACGAGGGTTACATACGTAACCGAGACGTTCCCTATTAGTCAGTCACGTTTGACGTAACGTCAGTGTGACTGACTAATGGGATCCCTTGGAAAACGCCACTATTGCTGACCCCCTCCAGTGCCCTGTGGAAGCCGGCAAGTCCCCCCACACCAGTTGGGATGGAAGATAGGACAGGGCTTAGGCAGAGATGACCGCCACTGCTGTTCCGTACTGTGGGTATGGATAACACTGGGAAAGCGTACTCCAAGTAGGGGAACGCTACGGAAGCCACATCCTGCGTAAAGGAGGTACCATGTGGAGATACACATATGGACTGGCCAGGGGCAGTACTACATATGGAAGTCTCCAAGGTAGACTCAGCCAGCCTGGGGTGAGATAATTACACAGCAGAGACGGCAGAAGGTCTCTGCCAGGGAAAGACACAGGCTCACCGTGAGGGGAGTCGTACCGTGGAAGAATACACATGTGGGATCACCCGAAGGGGAATCACTACACACGGGCACCTATCCCAGCACAAGGGCTGACCTTGGGCAAACACACGAGTGCTGGACCTGGCGTCTGCCGCTCCGCCACGCCTGACTGCCGAGGGTGCGGGAGGAACTTCAACAGGGTTCGCCGTGGGGAACTGAACTGAGAAGCAACAAAAGCACACGTATCCGGTCCGTAGAGGGGAATGGCGCAGCAAGCGTGATTGACACCGAGCAGGTTCCAGTGTTACTGGTCATCTGAGACAAGTACACGGGAGGACACGGGCTTTACACAGAGATTATAAAATCTCGCAAACGTGTTAGGTGTCGCCCAGCCGGCAGCTCTACAAATGTCTGCTATCGAGGCGCCCCGCGCTAATGCCCAAGAGGAAGCAACACCTCTTGTAGAGTGTGCTCTCACACCAAGGGGGCATGGTAAGCGCCGGTCCTGTTAGGCCAAGACTATAGCCTCCACTATCCAGTGGGCAAGTCTCTGTTTGGAGACAGCCTTTCCCTTCTGCTGTCCTCCGAAGCAGACAAAGAGCTGGTCTGAGGTCCTGAAGCTCTACGTGCGGTCCACGTAAACGCGCAAGGCGCGGACGGGACAGAGCAGAGCAATGGCTGGGTCTGCCTCCTCCCGGGGCAGCGCTTGCAAGTTCACCACCTGATCCCTAAAGGGCGTGGTGGGAACTTTGGGCACATATCCAGGCCGGGGTCTCAGGACAACGTGACAAGGTTGACCGAGTCCAACTCCATGCCGAGAAAAGAGATCCTCTGCACAGGGGAGAGTTTCATTCTCTTTTTATTAGTTTATTTATTTACAGGGGCAATGCACATTAATAAACATAACTGTAAACGTGCCAGAATTAGCCCAAAAGGCTATTTTTCATCTGTAGACCCTTGACAGAATGTTAAAAGGTCACCCTAAAACAAAGACAGAGCATCACACATATACACATCATATGGAGAGAGAAGATAAAAAAAAAATTAAAAAAAATACAGAAAACAAAAATCACACACAATCAGAAAAATCGCTACTAAAATTCAAAATATAAGTGAATTATCTAAAACAAAGTAAACATGAGAGAAAGAGAGAGAGAAAGATGGCAACAGGAGAGAGCAACATAGCCAAGAGCAATTAGTACAAGGAAGTCTATTTTCAAGAATACAATACTAATGTTGACAGTGCTGAGTTGTCAGTAACCATTTTTAAAGATGAGACTGAAAAGAGCCAAAAGTATGTAATCGTCTAACAGCGTGCTGATAGCCCAAGCACGAGAGACAGCGATCGTGACCGTCAGATGAAGCCAGAAAACGACCACATCCAGAAACACACGAGCGGGAAGCCATCTTTAAAAAGATGTCCGTCGCTCGTGGAGCTCTTTTAGAGAAGCGCTGAAGCGCCCAGGGGAGGTTGCAACGCGACCGCAGAATAAAGAGCTGCAGCACGCCGTCAGAAGCAGCAGCACTGGACAGCAACCTCAGCTGACGCGCCGTAACACCAACACCGTTTGCTGTCTTGCAGACACTCTCGGAGATTCGCGCTGAAAGGCTTGGCTCCGAAGCGAAAAACTGATGTGCGTTTGCACGCGCTCTCCTTTTATACCCACGCTGCGGGGCGGGTGCGCGTGGCGAAACACGCACGCCAACTGTCATTGGCTTGTTTTGTTAACACTCGAAGGTGATTGGGCTCTCGGGCGAGATCCCATTAGTCAGTCACACTGACGTTACGTCGAACGTGACTGACTGATAGGGAACAGGTTTTAATGCCCCAATGACAGATGTTTGTTCTTGTTTTAATCATAAACTCACTTCGTTTTGTTCGGTTTCTCAAAACAAGACTTCAAATCCTCATTTTGCATCTCCAGCAAATGCATCTTGATTTAAGGATGTTTAGATATTTGTACTGGAAAACAAAGAGATTAATTTTTTGGCAATGCATACAACATTGTCACTATAACAAATTCCTCGTATGTGTAAACATACCTGGCCAATAAAGCTCATAAAGCTCATTCTGATCATTCTGATTTAATGCCATAACTTTATGAATTTAAAACATTCTGCTCTGATTTAAGACCTTAATTTGTGGAAGGATGAATTCTTCAGACCTGCAGAAACACAGAAACATATTCTTGATTCATTAATTGAACGTTTCTTCCCTCGTTTGACAATTATCTCAGTTGAAAACATCTTTATTTTAATCGCCAAATGTCGTTACAATGATTCCATAGTGTAGATAACATAGTGTTTCTTGCATTCAAATATAATAGTTAAATTATAAATCCATACTTTAACTCAAAACAATACAGATTACATATAAACGTATTAGTTATGAAATCAAGAGTTCTGTGCACCGAATCATTTAATAAAAACATGATTCGTTCGTTCGTTCGCTGTACGCTCGGCTTGTTTTTGATATCAAAATCACAGTATTGCAAAATTACTATTTCAAAATGCACATTTATGAAAGTGTGTTCTTATATACACAGCAGTGCTGTTAAATGATTAATCACATCCAAAATAAAAGTTTTTGTTTACATAATATATACGTGTGTATTTATTATGTATATATAAATACACACACATACAGTATATATTTAAGAAAAATATGTTATGTTTATATATATATATGAATATATATGTATAAAAATTTTCAAAATATATAATGCATGTGTGTGTATTTATATATACATAATAAATACACACACACAATACACACATTTATTATGTAAACAAAAATTTATTTTGAATGTGATTAATCTGTTTGACAGCACTAATACACTGCAAAATATGATTTCTTAAGTGTTTTTGTCTTGTTTTCTAGTATAAATATCTAAACATTCTTGAATCAAGATGAATTTGAAATGATTTAAGATATTAAGTCTTGTTTTCTAAAAAAAAATTATAAAATTTTTGTTAGTTTTTGCTTAAAACAAGCAAAAATATCTGCCAATGGGGCAAGAAAAATAGCCTTTTTTTTACAGAAAACAATACTTAATATCTTAAATCATGTCACTTGTACAGTAAATGCATCTTGATTCAAGAATGTTTAGATATTTATACTAGAAAACAAGACAAACACTAAGTAAGAGAAGTGTGTGTAAAGATTGCTGTCATCAAGCACCTGGTTTCTAGAGAGTCAGTATTTGACTCAGGTTCTTGTTGTGTAACATCAAGCCGTTTTAAACCGCGCTCGTCTTGCTTTTGCTCTTCTTCCCGGACGCTCCGCTGTGTTTGCCAGCGCTCTGAGTGTTGTTGTTGTTGCTGTTCTGGTTTCCGCTCAGGCTTTCCATGATGGAGCGAAACGTCCCAAACGCTCGTTTGCTGGACTCCGGCTTGGGTTGAACTTTGGCGTCCGGCGCCGGTCCGTCTTTCCGCGGCGGCTCGTCAAACGTGACCCTCAGTTTAAGGTTCTGAGAGGTTTTTCTGCGAGAGGACGGAGACTTGAGGGCGCTTTTGGGACTGGTGGTGAGCTTCTGTCCGTCAAGCTCTTCGGTTTTGGTTTCCGGGTCGCTGTGGTCTGACGACGGAGACGGGTTGCAAACGTCCACGGATTTGGACGTTTTGTGCGTTAAGGAGAACTTGTGCTTGGTTTGGTCGGGCTCTGCGATGGACAGCTGCGTGGGACGCTCGGGTCGGGGCGGTTTGGACTCTTCCGCGTCCGATTCGCTGAGTGAACGCTGCATGATCTGCTTGAGACGCGCCAGCTTGAGTTCCCGCCTCTCGCCCGGCCCGAGCTGTCTCATTGGTCCGGCTCCAAGCCCCGCCTCCCCGGCCGGATCTTTTCGGATCTCGGAGTCCATGTGTCTCTGCTTCAGCGTCCACTGACCGTCACCAGGAGCCGCTTCGGCCGTCAGCATCATCTCAGGCCACGACTCAACATGAGAGCTGAGGAGACGAGAGACGTCTGTGACTTAATATCTTAAATCATGTCACTTGTACAGTAAATGCATCTTGATTCAAGAATGTTTAGATATTAATACTAGAAAACAAGACAGAAACACTAAGTAAGAAAAACATTTTTTGCAGTGTTCTGTGTTGTTTATTGTAATTTTTCTGGACTTTTAGTGGATTAACTCATTTTTAATAATGAAATAATGTCTAATCAATTGATTTCACAATATTTTAACAATTTATTCAAATTTTAACAATAATAGTACCTTATGAAATGTGTTTTATTTTTCCCAAAATCCACATTTTATTGTAATTTTTCTGGACTTTTATTGGTTTAACTAATTTTTAATAATGAAATGATGTCTAATCAATTATTTCACAATAGTTTAACAATTTAATAATTTATTCAAATGTTAACATTAACAGTACCTTATGAAATGTGTTTTATTTTTTTCCAAATTCCACATATTTTATTGTAATTTTTCTGGACTTTTAGTGGTTTAACTCGTTTTTAATAATCAAATGATGTCTAATCAACTGAATTCACAATAGTTTAACAATTTTTTATTTATTATTTATTTTTCATTTATAATTTTCCCAAATTCCACATCTTTCCGTTGGAATTAAACCACTAAAATTCCAGAATTTTTTTTTATTATTTATTATTTATCCCAAATTCCACATCATCCGTTGTAATTTTTCAGGACTTTTAGTGATTTAACTAATTTTTAATTATGAAATGATGTCTAATCAATTGATTACACAATAGTTGAACAATTTAATAATTTATTCAAATGTTAACATTAACAGTACCTTATGAAATGTGTTTTATTTTTTTCCAAATTCCACATTTTATTGTAATTTTCTGGACTTTTAGTGGTTTAACTCGTTTTTAATAATCAAATGATGTCTAAACAACTGAATTCACAATAGTTTAACAATTTTTTATTTATTATTTATTTTTCATTTATTATTTTTCCCAAATTCCACATCTTCCCGTTGGAATTAAACCACTAAAATTCCAGAAAAATTATTTTTTATTTATTATTTTTATTTTTCCCAAATTCCACATCTTTCCGTTGTAATTTTTCTGGACTTTTAGTGGATTAACTAATTTTTAATAATGAAATGATGTCTAATCAATTATTTCACAATATTTTAACAATTCAATAATTTATTCAAATTTTAACATTAACAGTACCTTATGAAATGTGTTTTATTGTTCCCCAAATCCATATTTTATTGTAATTTTTCTGGATTTTAGTGGTTTAACTCGTTTTTAATAATCAAATGATGTCTAATCAATTGATTTCACAATAGTTTAACAATTCAATAATTTATTCAAATTTTAACAATAATAGTACCTTATGAAATGTGTTTTATTTTTCCCAAATTCCACATATTTTATTGGAATTAAATCACTAAAATTACATTGTAATTTTTCTGGACTTTTAGTGGTTTAACTAATTTTTAATAATGAGATAATGTCTAAACAACTGAATTCACAATAGTTTAACACATTTTTTTTTATTTTTCATTTATTTTTTTTATTTTACCCAAATTCCACATCTTCCGTTGTAATTTTTCTGGACTTTTAGTGGACTTTTAAATTTAAATCATGAAAAAGGACATAAAATCAACTGAATTCATAAAAGTTCTTAATTTATTAATATTTTAACAATAATAATGCCCTATGAAATGTGTTTTGTTTATAACTTTTTCTGGATTAAGTTTTAATTACATTTCCATTAAAAAGAATGTGTAATCAATTGAATTCATAAAGCTTTTGAATTAATTAAAAGTTATTTTAGTGCGCTATGAAATGTTTTTTTTCTGAAGAAAATGGCAATAAACAAAAAAACAACAACTAACAATTCAGTTAATCTTGTAAAATCTAATCAAATGAAAATGAAAAAACTCGTTAAATTTTTTCCCAAACTGTTTAAATTAAAACTTGATCAAATTATTGTTAAACATTATTGTTATTACTACTTTAAGAAGTACATTCTATCTTTCTGTTAATTTCTTCAATTTAAACTAAACTTTTATTTTGTCTGCTTCCTACAAAGATCTTTGAGTTTCTGTGCATTTTAATAAACTGTATTATTATTATTATTATTATACACATTTTTGTTGTTACCAAGTACATTCTACTGTGCAATACTAATATATTTCTGTCATAATTTCTTCAAGTTAAACCAAACTTTTATTTTGGCGTGTTGTCGTGGAGACCTCTGTGTGTATCTGACCAGTTTTCTTCGATGAAAGGTTGGAGCCACAACCTCCTTCTGTCTGTCAGATATTAATCAGAGATATGAGTAATGTAATATGAGACCTGGGTGACGGCGGTCTGCCGTTGAGCTCGTGTGTCTGCAGCAGATGAAGCTGGTTCTGAAGAGCGACTCTCGTCGTCGTTTGTCTGTCGAGGTCAGAAACACATCAGCGCTCATGTATTTCATGTGTTTATTAAGCACCGATAAACACAACAGCAGCACTGCAAAAAATGATTCTCTTACTTAGTGTTTCTGTCTTGTTTTCTAGTATAAATATCTAAACATTCTTGAATCAAGATGCATTTACTGTACAAGTAAAATGATTTAAGATATTAAGTCTTGTTCTCTAAAATAAAATAATCAACATTTTGTTAGTTTTTGCTTAAAACAAGCATAAATATCTGCCAATGGGGCAAGAAAAATAATCAGTGTTGACTAATCAAAAAAAAAAAGCAATCCACTACAAATTGCTAATTACTTCTTAAAAATTGTTATTTGATTACATTACTGATTACTGCATTTAAAAAGTAATCCGATTACTAATTACTTTACTTTCAAGTTTACTTTACTTTTCAAGTTATCAAACCTAAAAAAATACACAACAAAGAGAAACTCAGTTCTTTCATTAATTTAATATTGACTGAAAAAAATACATAAGCAGGCCTATTATTTGTATACCCTGATTCACTCCCAATATCAACAAAACTATTATTTTTTTGGTTTTGTAAAATAAAGAAAACAAATAGGTGCTTATTCTCAGTCTCCGTGAATATCTTCCTGAAACGAGTCACTAAAATGAACGAAAATGACATGAGAAATACAGTATGTAAAGCTTTAAGTGGCTATTATTAAATTAAGTAAGTCACGTCGAAATGTATATGTGTCCCTGGAGCACAAAAGCAGTCATAAGTAACACAGGTATATTTGTAGCAATAGCCAACAATACATTGTATGGATCAAAATTATTGATTTTTCTTTTATGCCAAAAATCATTAGGATATTAAGATCATGTTCCATGAAGATATTTTTTAATTTCTTACCGTAAATATATCAAAACTTAATTTTTGATTAGTAATATGCATTGCTAAGAACTTCATTTGAACAACTTTAAAGGTGATTTTCTCAATATTTAGATTTTTTTTGCACCCTCAGATTCCAGATTTACAAATATTGTCCTATCATAACAAACCATACATCAATGGAAAGCTATGTATTCAGCTTTCAGATGATGCATAAATCTCAATTTCCAAAAATTGACACTTAAGACTGGTTTTATGGTCACATAATATCTGATAAAATAATCCGTATGAAACCAACGCGAGGTCCAGTCTTTCCCGTCTGAGCTCAGCTATAATGTGATCATGCCCACACACGCTATAAGATAATCATCCACACGAAACAAAGCTTGAGACGCGCAAACATGTAAACGCTCACGTCACCTCGGTAGAAAGATTCAAGTTCATCTCGGCTACTTTTGGTTTTTGGAAGAAGACGCGCTGTGAGGAATAAGCCTTGAATTGTGATGCTCCGCTTAATCCAGCGGAGGAGCTCATTCTAATGAATCATTTATTTTTTACTTTATTAGTGTTACTGTGACATAAACTTGTACACATTCACTTTGAACTATAATGCCAGACTAAAATATGTCAAGTGCAGCATTTTGAAATATGATGCAACCTTTCATTGCATCTAAATGTTGTAGGACTCGTCTGCATTTTAGCTCGCATTCTCCGGTGATTTATTAAAGGGCATACTGATGCACAAAACATTCATATTTTTTTAACACTGCATTTGTAACGTAATTTTCTTGACATAAGTAACTGTAATCAAATTACATACATTTCAAATGTAACTTTTTACTTTACTGCGTTATCAGGAAAAGTAATTAGATTACAGTAACACGTTATACCCAACTCTGAAAATAATCTTAATTCAAAGGATAAACAAGATTATTTTTCTTGCCCCACTGGCAGATATTTTTGCTTGTTTTAAGGACAAACTGACAAATTTTATATATTTTTTTTTTACAGAAAACAAGACATAATTTTACTTGTACAGTAAATTCATCTTGATTCAAGAATTTTTAGATATTTATACTAGAAAACAAGACAAAAACACTAAGTAAGAAGATAATTTTTTGCATTCTAAGGAGGTATCTAAGAGGACTCCCAAATTTTTCACAGTTGGTTTAATGCGTTAAAATATCCCAAATTATGGTTTACATTAGCCTTATTCACCTGAGGCACAAATACGATATTTAAATTACTAGAATTTAAGCATAAAAAAGTTAAAGACATCCAAGATCTAATGTCCTCTAGACATGCATTCAATATGTGTCTCTGCAGCACAAAAGCAGTCATAAGTAACACAGGTATATTTGTAGCAATAGACAACAATACATTGTATGAGTCACAATTATACATTTTTCTTTTATGCCAAAAATCATTAGGATATTAAGATCATGTTCCATGAAGATATTTAGTAAATTTCCTACCGTAAATATATCAAAACTTCATGTTTGATTAGTAATATGCATTGCTAAGAACTTCATTTGAACAACTTTAAAAGTGATTTTCTCAATATTTAGATTTTTTTGCATCCTCAGATTCCAGATTTTCAAATATTGTCCTATCATAACAAACCATACATCAATGTACAGCTATTTATTCAGCTTTCAGATGATGCATAAATCTCAATTTCAAAAAATATGACTGGTTTTGTGCTCCAGGGTCACATATCTAAAGTGCTCTAGACATCAGCTGAATGAAGGCTCTTACTCGTGCAGCTGTTTGGTCAGTTTGACCACCTGCGAGGCCAGAGACATGCAGGTCTCCACCACCACCAGATACCTGGAGCAGGTGCTGTGACCCTGCCGCTCGGCACTCTGGGACGGACGCTCGCCCTGCTGGTTCTGCACCGTCACATTCGATCCGTACTCCACCAGAGTCTGCCCAGAGACACGTGAGAAGACATGATTACACACCGTCACTTCTACAGAGATGCAAACAGGTGAGGATGGAGAAAGGTGAGAAGATTGCGTGGATCGGGGGCATATGCTCCACACAGAATTTCTTTTAAAGATATTTGCTTTACATGCTCATTTGTAGTTACTTTAAGGTATTTTTTAAAACATTTTTTATTACCTTATATGTCCAAAACAAATTTTTCACAATTTTTTTTTTTTAACATCTTGTTGCAACATTTTACAAAAATCAAGATTGAATATATTTGGTCAAAATCCCATGTTATTAAAGATGAAGTGCTGCGCTATTTAAGACAATATTGGCTGATGCTGAGCTAAAATACTAAATGTTTGCCCTCTCTCTCTCTTCACCGTTCACACATCTCAGACCTCAAATACATCAAATATTACCTTTTTAGACAGTTTTTGAAGTAAAGAGTAGAGAAAATACTATACAAAACTTATTGAAACAACCAGGGGCCAGTTGCATAAACTTAGTCACCATGTTAAGACTGTCTAAAGAACTAGTTTGACCAACTAGCAGCTGCCAAGATCAGTCTTACTCTTCCAATACTAATAAGACCAATCTACCTTTTCATCACCGAATTTAAAAAGTCATGACCAGACTTGAAGAAAAAAAATTAAAGATGACTAACTTTTTAAGACTAGTCTAAACCGCTTATGCAACCGGCCCCTGGGGCCAGTTGCATAAACTTAGATTGTCTCTTAAGAACTAGTTTGACTAACTAGCAGTTGCCAATGAGTAATCAGTCTTACTTTTCCAATAAAAAAAAACAAGACCAATCTACCTTTTCATAACTGAATTAAAAAAGTTATGACCTGTCTTGAAGAAAAAAAAAATAAAAAAATATTAGATGACTAACTCTTTAAGACTAGTCTAAACCGTTCATGCAACCGGCCCCAGTTCTTTACTTACCCTTGTAAGATAGGGGTGGCACGGTTCACGGAAAAAAACCGAACCGCACGGTTCTCCACACACGGTTCGGCACGCGCTAGGACCGCGGTTCAACTTAAATCTGACAACGCATGTGTAATATGGTTTGTTATAAATAACATGTAAAATAAAAAAGGGTTCGGCTAATGTATGTTTCTTTTAATGGATGCGCATTCTGGCTTCCCAGTACATTACAATAACAGCGATGAAAATAAAAAAAAAGTGGACAAACCATTCACTCTTGTTCAATGCGAGTGCCGTATGCTGGATTAGATGTCATTTATTCCGTCATCACCCGGGTGCTGATAGCACGCGCGCACAGGTGAGACCTGAACAGCACACGTTGATATCTGTGTTTAAACTAAACTCATGTAAGCTTTGCCAGTTTAAACATTTAAGAGCCAGAGGACGCGAGCTCGCGCGCGCAATGAGAAGATTTGTGCGTGCGCGCATCTACCGCGCCTCAGAACGCGCGCAAATATTAAGCTCTCTCTGAAGTATTGTGTTTGAATGGACAAATTCACACAACAATTCTGTCAGAATGCCCGTCTTGGTAAGTATCCTATACCAGACATAGCTGGCTGAACGTACAGTATCAGTGCATTCTCTTAAAGTGACAGCACTTTCTTAATATTAATCAAACAGCAACAACAAAGAAATCACTCGCTGCTCTTGATTGAATCGCTTTTGTAACTTTAATAAAGATTAATTTTTAATTTATAGTCAAATATGCAATGCTGTTTTACATTTGATTACTTTATTCAATTTCTGTACCTAAAAACTAATGCTATAGACCTACCTAAAAAAAAACTGAAAATCACTGTTTAATTTATTTGAATCTTTACTCTATTGTATTTTTTGTGTGCTGTTGCTTGTAGTTAGACAGATTATTCTTATTTTCTATTTTTATTTGACAGTATAGTTTTTCCCTAAACATACCGAACCCGTGACTCTAAAACCGTGATACAAACCGAACCGTGAAAAAGTTGAACCGTGCCACCCCTATTGTAAGATCACAAGTACCCTCATAAAAACACTTTCTCATTGGATCTAAGCAAATCTCACAAAAAGAGTGAGTTGTCACTGAAAGGTGAGGAGTTTGCATCTATATCAGTCACACACACTAGAATATGAGCATGCTACATTTCTGCAGATAACATTTTTTTAATTAGGGATGCATCGATCCGATACTCAGGATCGGTATCGGCTCCGATCCGGTCATTTTCTGCAGATCGGTCAGACGAGACCGATCCAAATCCGATATTGTGCGTATACTATTCTGTGTTATTGTTGAGCCCCACGAAAGGCACAAAAACATTATAAAGCAACAAAGTTCTCGTGCACTATATTTCAAGTGTTCTGAAGCCGTTCCGTGGTTTAATCTGAGGTACAGATTAATATTTAAGTCATTAAATTCAAGTTGAGGTAAACTCTTCTCTCCGCTGCGTCTGTCTGTCCTCCGTTCAGCATTCAAACTGCGTATTGCGTTCGGTTACTAGTCAAACTCTCTTCAAGAGCGCACAGTAACTGAGGTTTAACCCCTTAACTGTCACCCCCCCATTTTTGAACATATACGTGAGAGTGCACTATCCAAACTTAAACTCTTATAATTCATGAATGCTTTGGAGTACAGATATAAATTTGGTCTCTTTTGTAAGAAGACAATCAGCAGCTTATTGTAGAAGTGGAATTATTTTAAAATATGAAAGTAACAAAAAGTTATAGAAGTTTAAATTTACTGTAAAGAAAATACACAGTACAACATTTGTTATATTTTATATAAAATAAATATTTTACATAACAGGTTTTACTCTAAAATTGATATAAAATTAAAGCCTTATGTCTAAATAAGTTATGTTCCAAATTTGAAGTTGATATGAAAAAAAATTGAGATGCCTGCGAGATTTTATTTAGGGCGTTATACCACAAACAGCCACCGGGTGCCTCCAAACTCCATTTTAATTTTTTTGATGCATTTTTCTGTCACAAATGTCTAAATTTTTCTGTCAATATTACTCCGATCACAAAAAGACCACCACATATGGAATCCTGAGAGTCAGACCTTTCCGGCGATATGTATTTTGTCAAGATTATAAAAAGTTTTGATTCTAAAAGACCGTAATACTTCGTGTAATATGACACTCGACTCCGCCCACTAAGGGGGAGGAGTCCGCCAGAAGATTTTAAAGTACCATTTCCATGGTAACGCAATATCCGATTTCAAAATGATTTTCACAGGATGAATTTTGAGGTTTAAAGCTTTCAAATGATATATGATTACTAAAATATTTGATAGGGATAAAAGACAACAAGCGTCCCACAGGTGGGACGGTGACAGTTAAGGGGTTAAAACTGCTAAAAGAAAAGGCTCAATAAACTAACGCACAGATTTAATACACTACGCATCAATATCTTTTCCCTACTTTGAACTGTTCTGTGCAGCCTGTGTCTCCGAGCTGCTTCAAGCGCATTATTCTGCACACGGGATGCGCATAAACGCTTTGTATTGGAGCCTTTCGTATTATAATACTTCATTATTAATAGTCTTTCTTGTTCTGTCCTATCTATCATATGTTGCTGCCTTCATTACAGTGCTATAGATTTAAAAGAAATGTCTTTATATTAAATTTTATAGTATATATAAATGTATCGGCTTGTTTTTTCATGAATGTATTTTACAACAATACAAAGAGCAATGTGCACCATTTTACCAGATTTAGTAAAGTACACTTATTCACTTTTATTTGTAAATAAAAATGTTTCACTAGGTTGTATAAAATTATTGTGCACCTTTAGTATCTTTTGCTGTCGAATTATCCACTAACCTAGTTTATAATAGCATTTTTGTCATAGATTATGATTATATATTTTTTCATTTGTTATTTTTCATTAAAATTAAGTCGTCTATATGTAGTAGATTGTGTTTAACACACAAAAGAGTGATGATCAGGTCAACAAAGAGAAGAATAGAAATTCTACATCGATTTAAAAAAGAACTGCGCTGGTATCGGATC
>CM041804.1:37122039-37127039 GCA_023376895.1 Aspiorhynchus laticeps | reverse complement strand
AAGACAGTCCTCGCCCATTAACGAGGTGAGGTGCTGCAGGCATTCGGCGTGACCCTGAGCCGCAGCCACGTGCAGCAGGTTGTTCCCGTCCTCGTCTCGGATGCGCTCCAGGTTCTCCGCCGCGAAGTGAGGCTGCACACACACAACGATGAAGCGGAGAATCAAAATGTTCTTGATATTTACACATGTGTGTCTCTGAAGCACAAAAGCAGTCATGAGTAACACAGGTATATTTGTAGCAATAGCCAACAATACATTGTATGAGTCAAAATTATACATTTTTATTTTATGCCAAAAATCATTAGGATATTAAGATCATGTTCCATGAAGATATTTTGTAAATGTCCTACCGTAAATATATCAAAACTTAATTTTTGATTAGTAATATGCATTGCTAAGAACTTCATTTGAACAACTTTAAAGATGATTTTCTCAATATTTAGATTTTTTTGCACCCTCAGATTCCAGATTTACAAATATTGTCCGATCATAACAAACCACACATCAATGGAAAGATATTTATTCAGCTTTCAGATGATGCATAAATCTCAATTTAAAAAAAATTACCTTATGACAGGTTTTGGGGTCCAGGGTCACATATGAGAGGTCACTCTACAATAAACACACTGCAAGTTTCAGAACTCAGTTTAACTCTCTGAGCCTCTTCATTTTTGGGTCACACCTGGTACTTTGCAAAATGACCTTAGCTTTGATATGCAACTTTTTATTTTCCAGAAAAATCAATGTAATACATTTTTGTTCAATATTTTTTCTTTTTCATTTTGAGAAGATTTTACGTTACCATTGAATATTTATGCAATAATTATTAACCATTTTTTCCCATAATTTTTTTTTTTATAATTAATGCAGTATTTCAGGCTAAAATAAAAACAAGCTTTTTTTTCTGCATTATGTTGTTTTGTAGATTGCACATGCAAATGGTTTTACAGAATTTTCACATTTTCGTGTTAAAACTAGTCGTAGGCTAAAGATGAAGAGATGATCACGCTCACTCGCACTATATATACATATATATATATTTATTTATTTATATTTGGTTTTATTTAGTGCCTCTATCACAGTGTTTTCCATCTGGACAATCAAAACACAAGACATGCTGGAAAGGAGGCGTGGCTACGGTGTAATGAAGCCAGCCAATCACAGCAGTGGGCGTTTACATCCGTTTCTGCCCGAGGACACGCCCCTTCAAATAGAGTGTTTCTCATAGAGAGTGAAAATGAGGATGGAAAATGATCATTTTTATAAATATAAGAGCAAAAAACGGCACGCTTACTAAACTAACCTCATATCAAAATCTGAACCGGAGTTAAAGGAACACTCCACTTTTTTTGGAAATAGGCTCATTTTATATCTCCCCAAGAGTTAAAGAGTTGAGTTTTACCGTGTTTGAATCCATTCAGACGATGTCTGGCGGTAGCACTTTTAGCGTAGCTTAGTATAGATCATTTTCCCAAAAAAGTGGAGTGTTCCTTTAATGACGGAGGAGATGCTCTTACCAGCAGTGAGATCTGTCCTTCTCTCACGATGTTCAGGATGTTCTGCGTCTTCTTGTTTTCCTCGTCGGCTTCTCCAAACGTTCTCCAGGGCTTGTCCTGCCTCGGAGGAACAGGGAAGGCGCTCGGGCCGGCGTCGGCTTTGTCGGACAGAGGCGTGTCCGGCTCTGACCCGTGAGCGCTCTGAGCCCGGAGACTGTCCTGATCCGCCGGCTTGGGCTTCCTGAGGTCGGGCCAGCTGACGGGCGAGAGAAGGCTCTCTTTAGCGGCGGCGGCGGCGCTCCTCTTCTCGGACTTGATGTAGGGCACGTCCAGGATCTCGTCCATGTCCAGGTCGTAGTGCTCCAGCTCTCCGAACAGCGGCAGGCCTCTGCTCTTGCTGGCCTCGGCGCTCTTGCCCTCGGTCTCCGGGTCCGACTCCTGCGGCTGGTGTTTGAGCGGAGACACACGCTTGACCGGACGGAACTTGCTGTAGACGTCGGCGATGCCGGTGGGTTTGGTTCCCGCTCCGCCGGACGCCGCGCTGCGAGTCCAGTTGATGGACGGAGCTAAAACACACCAGAGACAACCGTCGTGAACATGTGAGGAGAAGATACGAATCTGACCGTCTGCTCTAAACGAGCTGCGTTCACAAGTCAGGTTTATTTCTATAGTGCCTTTTTACAGCACAAACTGTTTCTACACTAATAATTAAATCAAAAATTTTATTTTAAAATAAAAACATACCTGTGGCAACATTTCTTTGATTATGTAGACAATTTTAATCCTTTTAAACCCTTTTATTGATTTGATTTACTTCTATTTTATCTATTTATTTGTCTAAGTGTATGTATATATGTGTATATATCTATATATGTTTTATATATTTGATGTTTGGTTGATGTAGACATGTTTATATGTATGCACTGATTTATTTACATCTGTTAAAGGTGTATATATTGGGAAAAAAATCAATAAAAATATTAAAACCAAAACAAACAAAATAAAACACTGACTAAAATTTTATAAAAAAGTAAAAATCAAAAAATAAATAAATAAATAAAACACTAAAAGAATTATTTAAATAAAAACAGACTGTTAATAAGCAGCTTAACAGCAATAAATAAGAAAACAACAGAATCAATGATTCTATAAATTGAAATTAAGTTAAATTAATTATTTTAAAATAAAAACAAACCATCAAAATAAAACTCACTAATTCTAAAGCAGCTCTACAGGAGTCAATACTGTAGTTATTCACATATTTTCCATTTCAAAATTCCATACTTTTCCAAACTCAGATTTCCAAAGTAGATTTTCAGACCATATTTAACATAAATGCTTCATAGAGCATTATTTTCAGCATTATATTTGGTATATAGTACAGTCATCTGTAAATATTTTTATTTTCGTTGATTTTCTCTAAGTGACGTTAACATACAGAGCCCCAAAAAATAAAAACAAAAAGTTATATTAAAAAAAACATGCACACAAGAAACTTTTTTTTGCATGGGAATTTTTTGCATGCTTACACATTACAGTTTCTAGTTTTATATAACCTATTTCCTTTGTTCATCACTGCCATCTTACTATGAATAAAACAAGAGCATGGATGCACATGAATTAATAGAGATCTACTTGCTCAAAATTAGTCTTTTCTTGCGCCCGTTTCACACCGCAAGCGTGAGCGGCGCGTATTTTTTTCGGCGCCCATGTTACCAAATGAGTGTATTCATTCACACCGGGAGCGTGAGCGGCGCTGCCGCGATCGTTTCGGCGCCCAGTCTATTTTTGCTGCGCTGCTCACGCTCAAATAAAGTGACAGCACACTTTTGATGGACAAAATAGCTTTCCTGTAGCTCAAATGGTAGAGCATGGCACTAGCAACGCCAAGATCATGGGTTCGATTCCCAGGGAAAGCAAGAGCTGATAAAATGTAAAACTGTAACTTGAATGCAATGTAAGTCACTTTGGATAAAAGCATCTGCTAAATGCATAAATGTAAATGTAAAATAAATATGATTTCACACAAAAACTGCTATAAACGCACAGAACAAGCATAAAATGCACAGAATACGCATGTCTAGTGTGTTTAACAAGAATTGTTGTCAAAAGAAAATTAAGAATCCAAAATATGTAGGCTACAGAAGATGTAAACGTGTTTTTAATTATTCAGTTTGGGTGCAAGTATGGTGTACTGAAAAAAAAAAGCCAGAAAATATGACAAACTTCTAGAGCTGATTCACGGCAGAATTGAATGTTTTTTGCTTTGGAGCCGCTCACGCTCTACAAACGCTTCCGGTGTGAATACTCTCGTGCGTTTGCAGCTTGCGGTGTGAAACGGCTCTGATATCAAGGCCTAATGCCTAACTTAACACATCCTCTGTGATGAGCTGATGGCATACAATTAGCTAAGTTCAGGGGTCTATAAAAAAGACTGGTACTGAAAATTTGACTTTCGTGAATTTCAAGGTCTTTGTGCATACTTTGTGGAGGCCAATATGTGGCTCAGCGTGCACTGTATAATGATTTCTCGTGTGCACATAAAAGTCTGTACATAGTTTATTTTTGCAAAAGACCTTGAGGCTATGTACATTGGTGCTACGAATATTGTGAGAAGAAACCCAAAATGCTTTTAAGCTGCATTTGCATAATAAAAAAGTGCACCTTGAATTCAGTCGTATTTTGACTTTGACGTCTCGTACAGTAAATTTATTTTCTATTATATTAAAACTAAATAGGGGCAAAAGTCTGGAAACACCAATATATTCCATATTCTTTTTTCCAAACTTTTCCAGACCTGGAAAACTCTCCATACTCCTGAATGAATCTGATTAACACATGAACTGGTACCTTGTCTCTCGTCGCTCGCTCCATCGTGTCTCCGGCACAGCTCAGGAATGCTCTTGGACGAGTACTGAGACAGAAGACATCAGACGGGTTAAAGATCATAAACATTACCCATGAGTTATCATACTGAAGGAATGATGGGAAATGATGCTGTTCCTGGAGCTCTGATCACATCAACACACTCATGAGACCGACTCAAACAAACCTTGAATTAACCGGAACACAGAGCCGGAATAAAGACTGTAATCGACGGAAACTGCATATTTAATGTTTAATATACACAATAAGCTAGAGCAGCGTTTCTCAGAAGAGTTTCATGAGCTGATGGAAAGCTGATAATGAAATCATAAAAAAGTTGAAAAAATAAAAAAATGATTAAAATTAAATGAAAAAGTACCATTTTAATAAATAAGTTTTAAATATAAAATAAAACAAAAAAACCTGACTATTAATTCGTAGAAATTACATGTTAAAATAGATTATTTTTTTATAATAAAAGTACATTATATGGAGAAAAATCTATAAAAAAAGAAAATTATATAAAAAAGTAAACTTAAAAAATTATGTAAAAAAATTAATTAAAAAACACTAAAATTTTATTAAATCATAAAAATTAAAATTACATGTTAAAATATATATTTTTTTATAATAAAAGTC
>CM041804.1:37109539-37112039 GCA_023376895.1 Aspiorhynchus laticeps | reverse complement strand
TTATTAGTGAAAATGACAATAAAATGTTGCAATGACTAAATAAAAAATTCAAATGTTACCAAAAAGTACAATAATGATGTTGTAATACTCGTAGCATTAATATAAAAATTTGATGTTATATTTTACAAAAATGTAATGTTGCATAATGATTTTTTTATGCATAATAGTAACCCTAGAATATGATCAAACAGTTTAAAATAGCTGGGCTAAGATATATAATAATTGTTATGACTGCAGATATATGTTATTTCAGTACACACATTATCACTATTGTGAACATAAAACACAATTTTTCACACACTTTTCCAAAGAAAAGAAACAATAATAATTATTGATTATTTCAAAGGGTTACTTATGACATCATTTGGATATTTTGGGATTAAACGGGTTAATACTTGATATAGTTTCTTGAAAGGTTGAGAGGAAATAGAACAATGTTCTCAAAACGTCCTCGTGATGTTATTTGTATGTTCTCAGAAGTATAACATTCTTCAGTATCAACGTTTTCATAACGTTACAGAATCAAATGTTTCTCTAACATTCACATAACAAGGAAAAAACATTATTTAAATACAAAAAATGGGTGTTTTAGTTGAGAAGACATTCAAATGTAAGCGTTCTCATAAGATTTTTAGATTCATGTTTCACTAATGTTCACATAACCATGAAAAAATATTTAAAAAACTGACATTTAAAAACATTATGTTTTCTTAATGTTTTAAAAATTATAGAATGGAATGTTCGCATAACCAAGAAATAATGTTCTTTAAATATAAAAAGCTGGTGTTTTAGATGTTTAGAGAACAATTACATTTAACATTGTTACATGTTGTTACAATATTGTAACATTTTACAAAATACAGAATAGAATGTTTCTCTAACATTTACATAAGAAAAAACTTTAAGTATAAAAAATGGGTGTTTTAGATGTTGAGAGGACATTCAGATTCAGAACCTTTTTTTTAATTCTGGAATATAATGTGTAACGTTCACATAACGGATGTTTAATGGATGTTTTACATTGTAACATTGAATGAGAAGATTCAAATGTAACGTTCTCATAATGATAGAATGGAATGTTTGTCAAATGTTCGACTATCCAAGAAAAAAAAAAAAAAACTGATATTTTGAATCTTTAAAAACAATGAGAAATTATGTTTTCTTAATGTTTTAAAAATGACAGAATGAAAAGTTTATCTAATGTTCGCATAACCAAGAAAAAATGTTCTTTAAATATAACAAATTGATGTTTTAGATGTTAAGAGAACATTCAAATGTAACATCTTCAGAATGATAGAATGTAACGTTCCTCTAACGTTCACATAACCAAGAAACAATGTTCTTTAAATATAACAAATTGATGTTTTAGATGTTAAGAGAACATTCAAATGTAACATCTTCAGAATGATAGAATGTAACGTTCCTCTAACGTTCACATAACCAAGAAACAACGTTCTTTAAATATAACAAATTGGTGTTTTAGACGTTTAGAGAACAATTACATTAATATTCAAAATACAGAATAGAATGTTTCTCTAACATTCACATAAACAAGAAAAACTTTAAGTATAAAAAATGGGTGTTTTAGATGTTGAGAGAACATTCAGATTCAGATTTTTTTTTAATTATGGAATATAATGTGTAACGTTCACATAACGGATGTTTAATGGATGTTTTTGTAACATTACATTACATTGTAACATTGAATGAGAAGATTCAAATGTAACGTTTTCAGAACATTTTCAGAATGATAGAATGTAACGTTTTAAAAAACTGACATTTTGAATCTTTAAAAACAATGAGAAATTATGTTTTCTTAATGCTTTAAAAATGACAGAATGAAAAGTTTATCTAATGTTCGCATAACCAAGAAAAAATGTTCTTTAAATAT
This sequence comes from Aspiorhynchus laticeps, assembly GCA_023376895.1. Lineage (NCBI taxonomy): Eukaryota > Metazoa > Chordata > Actinopteri > Cypriniformes > Cyprinidae > Aspiorhynchus > Aspiorhynchus laticeps. The sequence continues at coordinate 37,110,148 of CM041804.1, read as the reverse complement.
AACAAATTGGTGTTTTAGACGTTTAGAGAACAATTACATTAATATTCAAAATACAGAATAGAATGTTTCTGTAACATTTACATAAACTTTAAGTATAAAAAACGGGTGTTTTAGATGTTAAGAGAACATTCAGATAACATTTTCAAAATTTCAAAATATAATGTTCCAGCAACATTTGCATAATCAAGAAGAAACGCTCTTTAAATGTAAATAAATTGATGTTTTAGATGTTAAGAGAACATTCAAATGTAACATCTTCAGAATGATAGAATGTAACGTTCCTCTAACGTTCACATAACCAAGAAACAACGTTCTTTAAATATAACAAATTGGTGTTTTAGACGTTTAGAGAACAATTACATTAATATTGTTATAACATTAAAAATACAGAAAACAATGTTTCTCTTACATTTACATAAGAAAAAAACTTTAAGTATAAAAAACGGGTGTTTTAGATTCAGATTCAGACCCTTTTTTAAAATTATGGAATATAATGTGTAACGTTCACATAACGGATGTTTAATGGATGTTTTTGTAACATTACATTACATTGTAACATTGAATGAGAAGATTCAAATGTAACGTTTTCAGAACATTGTCATAATGATA
>CM041804.1:37097039-37104539 GCA_023376895.1 Aspiorhynchus laticeps | reverse complement strand
TGTATGGTTTGTTATGATAGGACAATATTTGAAAATCTGGAATCTGAGGGTGCAAAAAAATCTAAATATTGAGAAAATCACCTTTAAAGTTGTTCAGATGAAGTTCTTAGCAATGCATATTACTAATCAAAAATTAAGTTTTGATATATTTACGGTAAAAAAATTACAAAATATCTTCATGGAACATGATCTTAATATCCTAATGATTTTTGTCATAAAAGAAAAATGTATAATTTTGACTCATACAATGTATTTTTGGTTATTCCTACAAATATACCTGTGTTACTTAAGACTGCTTTTGTGCTGCAGGGACACATATAGGATATATAACAATTCAGTATAAAATTGTGACCGACCATAAAACTCAGAATTGACAGATATAAACTCAGAATTACGGATCTAAACTCAGAATTGAGATATAAACTCAGAATTGAGATATAAACTCAGAATTGACAGATATAAACTCAGAATTGAGATATAAACTCAGAATTGAGATATAAACTCAGAATTGACAGATATAAACTCAGAATTGAGATATAAACTCAGAATTGACAGATATAAACTCAGAATTGACAGATATAAACTCAGAATTGACAGATATAAACTCAGAATATAAACTTTTTCCCCCAAAAATAATTATTGATGATCTCAAAGGGTTACTAATGACACATCATTTGGATATTTTCATGTCTGGGAGAAATTTGGGATTAAACGGGTTAAACACAAGATTTAATTCGTTAACTCAACTGAACACAACAGCTCAGTGAAAGCTGAGAATCTCCTGAACGAGACGGTTTTTAAACGAGGTGTAAAGATCAAAGTCAAGGCGGTGAATATAACGGCCTGCAGGTCGGCGTCTCAACGAGCTGCAGATGTGAGCCATTGATCTGAAGACTTTAATCTGCGTTCTAATGAGGCGGCGCTCCACGGGGAGACGGCCTGCTGCTCACACACAGGACATATAAAAACATGGAAACGCAGCGCTCCCCGTCCCATCAGCCCCTGTAAAACACCAGCGGGACGTTCTGCTCGGAGAGCTGCTGACAGCAGACCTGTGATTATCACCTAACACACTTTCACTAACGCTTGAAAAAAACAACATACTGTTATACTATTTCTAAAATTTCTGATTGTGTCTCATTTATGCATTTAGCAGACGCTTTTATCCAAAGCGACTTACATTGCATTCAAGTTACAGTTTTACATTTAATCAGCTCTTGCTTTCCCTGGGAATCGAACCCATGATCTTGGCGTTGCTAGCACCATGCTCTACTATTTGAGCTACAAGAAAGCTGTAGCTTTCCTTTCTCTGCCGAGTTTGGTGCGTGTCGCATTGAAGCCTGTCTCCTCTTAGGGCTTCAATGCGACACTCACCAAACTTGGCAGAGACCCGGGCCTTGATCTGTAGTTTGTTGTTGCAACTTTTCTAACTGATCAGACTTACAGTTTTTGTATAATAACCAAAAATCACAAACCTCTCATAGACTTGCATTGCCTCCTCTAGAGGTCAATTACAGTCCACTAGAGGGAGCCACAGGATAAGAAATCTTTCAACTCCACTCTTTTACTTTCGGATTAAATCAGTCAAATTGATAAATAAATGCATATATTTCCTTTATGCTACCAAGTCGATCCCTGCGTGGAACTGTATTCTTAATCAAAGGGTCATCGGATGCAAAATTCACTTTACAAGTTGTTTGGACATAAATGTGTGTTGTAAGTGTGTGTACACATCCATCCTATAATGATAAAAACCCACTCAGTGGTTTTTAAAAAAATCCTCTTTCTTAAATCAGGCTGTTCTGTCAGAATGACGTAGTTCTGCACAAGCCCCTCCCACGATAGTTGATTGACAAGGCCGTCTTACCTTAGCCCCGCCCCCCTGAGTGAGCTGAGAGCTCCGCCTCCGGTGCAAGTCAAGACAAGATGTCTCTAAATAAGCGATTGAGGTGTTTTGTTGTTGGATGTAATAATGAATATAGCAGTCGTCATTAACTCCCGACATCTGAGCCGCTGAAGACACAGAGGATTAACGTTACTTTCACTTTGAAGTGAATGCGCCGATTCCGATCTACATAAATGCGTCTATATTCGCGCGAATCATTCGTGATCCAGCTTTATCGACAGAAGAAGTGAGTATAAGGGTTTTTATGAATCTTTCCTAATAATGTGCCAGTTAGCCAGTTTCGCAGCTGAAGCTTAGTAGTATATATATATATATATATATATATATATATATAGATATATATACCTAGATGCCTCATTTTTGGAACGGTTTGTGAATCTTTGAGCGCATTGACTGTGTGCGTCTACAACAGCAAGTTATACACTTGTATATCTTTGAATATTCAATGATTATTATGACAAAAATACTAAGAAAATCGTTTTTTTGCAGTGTACGATGTTATTTGTACTTGATAAACATTCTAATAAACATTTTGCTAAATTTGATGTTCTAACCATGACAAGAAAACTGGACGTTTTAACATTCTTAGATTATTAAAAACAAACATTCAGTTAATTTAATATTTTGGGTGAAAATAAAGTTAGTACAACACTGTAAGAAACATTTTGTATCCTTTAAATAATGTAATAATATCATCACTGCAAAATATGATTCTTACTTAGTGTTTTTGTCTTGTTTTCTAGTATTAATATCTAAACATTCTTGAATCAAGATGCATTTACTGTACAAGTGACATGATTTAAGATATTAAGTCTTGTTTTCTAAAAAAAAAAAAATCAAAATTTTGTTAGTTTTTGCTTAAAACAAGCAGAAATATGTTGTAAGAAAACTAATATTAATTCAAAGGCTAAACAAGATTATTTTTCTCGCCCCATTGGCAGATATTTCTGCTTGTTTTAAGCAAAAACTCACAAAATTTTGATTATTATTATTATTTTTTTTTTAGAAAACAAGACTTAATATCTTAAATCATGTTACTTGTACAGTAAACGCATCTTGATTCAAGAATGTTTAGATATTTATACTAGAAAACAAGACAGAAACACTAAGTAAGAATCATATTTTGCAGTGATTACAAGATAATTTCAAAACAACGTTTTCATAACCTAAATATGTTCGCTGTGGTTTGACACGCATCAGTTCTGCAGCACGAGGAGGAGTATGAATTATGATTATGTGATACTGAGTTCATCTCTGGTTTCAGCAGCATCATGTGTTTGTTGATGCTGGTTTTGTGAGCAGATCTCAGCTGCTGGTTTACGGCTCTTCATGCGACGTGGCAGTGAACGTGAGCTAGAGAGCGTTTGCTGATTGAGTCTCTGTTGCACAATTCATAAACACGTTGAGATCTCAGATATGGCAGAGGCTCGTTCCAGCGGTCGCAGCAGCTGCATGATTACAGTAATCTGGACGCAGTGAGAACAAAGACAGGTTTGGCTGCTTTTATGAAATCACACGGGCCATAAATCAACACGTGAAGGATAAACATCGAGACTCAAGAGCCAGGGTCACAGACAAATAAAGCTTACTGACTTGACATTATGAAAATATACTGTATTATAAATAATGTATTCAGATAACAGCAGCAGACTGAAGGATGAAGTGAGAAACATGATTTTATTTCTAACTAATGCAGTGCTGTCACTCATTCACACACAGCCAATCAGAAATGACTTCATTTGCATAGAAGATTTAAAGAGACAGCAGCAAATAATATCCTGAACACACTTCAAAAAAAGATTATCTTAGTGTTTTTGTCTTGTTTTCTAGTATAAATAACTAAAAATTATTGAATCAATATGCATTTACTGTACAAGTAAAATTACTTAAGATATTAAATCTTTTTTTTTTTAGTTTTTGCTTAAAACAAGAAAAAATATCTGGCAATGGGGCAAGAAAAATAATCTTGTTTAGCCTTTGAATTAATATTATTTTTTTTAGAAAAGATTTAATATCTTAAGTCATTTTACTTGTACAGTAAATGCATCTTGATTCAAAATATTTTAGATATTTATACTAGAAAACAAGACAAAAACACTAAGTAAGAGAATCATATTTTGCAGTGTGTAATCAGTGTGTAACACTGCTGCTGCACACACACACACACACACACACACACACTCTCTCTCTCACACACACACACACTCACAAACACACACACACACACACACTCTCTCTTTCTCACACACACACACACACACACACACACACACAAAAACAAACACACTCTCACACAAGCACACACACAGACACTCACTCACACACACACACACACACACACACACACACACACAGACACACACACACACACACACACACACAAAAACAAACACACTCTCACACAAGCACACACACAGACACACTCTCTCTTTCTCACACACACACACACACACACTCTCTCTTTCTCACACACACACAAAAACAAACACACTCTCACACAAGCACACACACAGACACACTCACTCACACTCACACACACACACACACACACACACACACAAAAACAAACACACTCTCACACAAGCACACACACACACTCACTCACACACACACTCAGACACACAGACATACACACACACACTCAGACACACACACACACACAAAAACAAACACACTCTCACACAAGCACACACACAGACACACACACACAGACACACACACACACACACACACACACACACTCATACACTCAGACACAGACACACACACACACACACACACACTCTCTCACACACACACACACAAGCACACACAAGCACACACACAGACACACTCACACAAGCACACACACAGACACACAGACACACACACACACACACACACACCGTCACTATCAGCTCTAGTCTTGTACTAGTGATGGTTAAACTCTAATGAGAGCAGGTCTCCCCCTGCTGTCCGCTTTCATCATTTATTCTCTCAAACTCAAACTCAAACTCATCTGTGATTATAATAAAGACATGTGCAGATGCAGATGACTTCATGTTTTTAATCAGTACATAAATACATTTTCCATCATATACTGTGGTGACATCTTTAAAATCATCTTAGAAAATATCAAAAATATGCTTCTAGTATTTACAAAAACATAGAAGGTCCTTTACAAAGTTCTGATTCTCTGGCAGCGCTGGACTGAGTTTCTCCGATGCGGTGGATTGTGAGTAGTTTTTGGTTTCTCTTCTTTAAACGGTGATGTGATCAGATCCCCTGCGGAGCCGCTGTGAAGAACACCGATGTGATGTGCATCAGAACCCCTCCGGGTCTTTCTGTCACCGGCCGAAGCTCACGTGATGAGATGAAGATGATCTGCAGAGAAACACATCAGCAGAAGGTCCAGCATCAGCATCACAGACAGAAGGAGATGAAATCAGATGCTGCTGTGTAGGAGACGCTCGTGAGAATATTGATTTCTGTCCTCCTACAGATCTGCAGATGAGCATCTCTGAAAACACATGCCAAATTTGTTTCATAACAGCGTCTCATGTCTTTCGTGAAGCCATCAGAGAACATCACGTCTTCATAACGTCCTTGAATCACTCATCTGTATTAGACCAGCGTCACTCATATACCATCATAGCTTTTGAACTAGAATTTATTATCCTATTTTGTTTTCATTTTAATTTTAGTTAACATTTTAGTAATTTTGATGTTTTTGTATTTTGTATTAGTTTTTATTTGCATATATAGTTTTAGTTATTTTAGCATTTTAACTTAAACTAAAATAAAAATGAGGGATAACGCCTTGGAAACTAGTTTAATTGTTTTAAATATTTTTACTTTTTACTGTTTTTTTCATTTTGTTGCCTGGGAAACTAGTTGAAATAAAAATGTATATTTTTTCACGTCAAGTAATTTTTTTTTATTTTTATCGTGTTGCCTTGGAAACTAGCTGAAATAAAATGTATATTGTTTTAAATATTTAAACTTTTTACTGTTTTTTTCATTTTGTTGCCTGGGAAACCAGCTGATATAAAGTGTTATATTTTTTAACATCAAGTAATTATTATTATTTTTTATCATGTTGCCTTGGAAACTAGCTGAAATAAAATGTATATTATCTTAAATATTCTTACTTTTTACTGTTTTTTTTTCCATTTTGTTGCCTGGGAAACTCGCTGAAATAAAAATTTATATTTTTTCACGTCAATAATTTTTTTTTTTATTGGGAAACTAGCTGAAATAAAATATATATTATTTTAAATATTATTATTTTAAGTAATTACATTTTTTTTTTTTTTTTTTTTTTTTACTGTTTTTTCATTTTGTTGCCTGGGAAACTAGCTGAAATAAAAAAAAAAAAAATTCATGTCAAGTAATTTTTTTTAATTGGGTTGCCTTGGAAACTAGCTGAAATAAAATGTATATTATTTTAAATATTTTAACTTTTATACTGTTTTTTTTCATTTTGTTGCCTGGGAAACTCGCTGAAATACAAATTTATATTTTTTCATGTCAAGAATTTTTTTTTTATTGGGTTGCCTTGGAAACTAGCTGAAATAAAATGTATATTATTTTAAATATTTTACCCTTTTTACTTTTTACTGTTTTTTCATTTTGTTGCCAGGGAAACTAGCTGAAATAAAATGTATATTATTTTAAATATTATTATTTTAAGTAATTACATTTTTTTTTTTTTTTTTTTTACTGTTTTTTATTGTATCGTCTTGAAAACTACCTGAAATAAAACTTATAATTTATATAATTAAATGTTTTTATTTCAAGTAATAATTTTTTTTATCATCATTTTAGTTACAGTTTCAGTTGATGATAATAACCCTGTATTAGACATGTTCAGCCTGCTGCTGTGAAGCACTGATCAATGCTGGATTCATTGAATTAATCGCATCTACATGATCTCTGATGATTTCATCTCACTGCTGAAACAATACAGATATTAAACGACCCTTTTCATATTTTCAGAAGTCATCATAGTTGGGTAAACCTCTGTAGACTACAACAAAGACATTGTCTTGCATTTTCATTTGATAAAATCCATGACAGTATTCCTAAGACTTTATAAAAGAGGAATAAATATGTTCAGATATAGTCAGAGGAGAGACAGATTGCAAATTACTCACACAGCAGCGTTAACTAGTTTAATTCTATTGAAGTAACAAAGTATAGTGTTAGAAACCCATAATCTTTTTTTTTAAATTACTAAATAAAAAACTTAGATTTATGATGTTAATAACTGTGGAAAAGCATCACAGTCTGTGAAAAGCATCCATTGAGAATAAGATGAGTGTAATATTGAGAGGATCGAGTCACATGATCACGTCGATCTCCCGCCAAAGCTCTCATCTCACAACAACAGATGGATTTTTATGATGCTTTTAATAACCTGATGGCCAAAATGAAGCCGCTCAATGAGACGTTTTTAACTAAAATACCATAGAGTCCATAATAATCCATAATAACTCTTCCTCAGTGATAAAGTGTTCTGGACTGAATCAGGAGAGAAATCTGCATCAGATCAAAACAGCTCTAAACTAATATGTGGCTGGATTTTGATGAGAGAGACAACAGCAGATGCACTT
>CM041804.1:37079539-37092039 GCA_023376895.1 Aspiorhynchus laticeps | reverse complement strand
TGAGATATAACTGGATTCGTTTTATGTAGTGGTCAACCGATTTAAAGCCAAGGCCGATATATCGGCCGATATTTAAAATTTTTGAAATATCGGCATCGGCCGATAATTTTTTGTTTGACCGATGTGTTCGAGGCGGGACTTTTATTTTGACAGCACCTGAGAACACAGCGCTCACATTCTCCCTCGTCATTGTTTGCTGCCACACTTTAACAGTTCTGTCTAATACGGATAGAAGTCTGTCTAATAATCAGATAGGTTCATTAAAAGCTAGGCTATACAAAAAAGTATTATAACGATTGCTTTTATATCATTAGCAATAGAAAGGCAAACATAATAGCTACTTTCTTGTTTACTGTACCCTCAGCATTCAGCAAATACACATTTAAATGATCTTTGAATGTCTAATAAACATTTAATTCCACAAACCTTGCAGACGTAGTTGGATCCAGCTGTGAGATCTTATAAAGTGTGCATTTGTATATTGCATGATCGGTTCGGTCCGTGCAAATAGAATGAAGACAGGAGGAGAGAATCATTTTCAAATTATTTCTTAAATATTAATTAGAATAAATAAAAATGATATATCGGTCACCCTGCTCTCTAAGATATCGGTATCGGCTGTCAAAACACCAATATCGGTCGACCACTAGTTTTATGATCGCGTGTTCTGATGTTCATACCATCGTTTCAAAGCATGATGTTAATGTTTATAATATCTTAACATCTTCATGCATTAGAGTCATATTTATCAGATTAGAGCTGTGTGAAAATATAGTTAAATTTTGCGATGATATAAACAATAATGCAGATGAGATTTGCGATATATCACTTTATGAGAGTGTGCTGTACCAAACTAACAAAACGTTTTTCTAACGTTCCCATGAAGTTATTTCTGAATGTTAAAACGTGCATTTTTTTAATTGTATTTATAAAAGTTTATTTCTTGGTTATATGAATGTTAAACGAACATTCCGCAATAATTATGGGAACATTACTGTTTAATATTCTGAAACAAGTAGCAACATTTAAAAAAACGTCCAACTAAAACATTTCAGTAATGTTCCATGAATATAAGTATATAAGTAATGTTTTTGTGCTAACATTTTGAGAACATTATTAAAGACCAGATAACTTTGAACAAACGTTCTGTTAACGTTGCTGGTTCATAACTTTCATGAGGAAGCATTATTATGGATTATGGATGTTTGAAACGTCTTAATGCTGGATTTGTTTCATCTTTTGTCTTCTCCAGATGTTAACTGATGGACTGGAGTGCTGTGGATTATTGTGATGTTTTTATCAGACTCTCATTCTGACGGCACCCATTCACTGCAGAGCATTCATTGCTGAGACAGAAACCAGACGCTCTATTCATTATATAACTGCGATATCAAATCGATATCTGAAGGATCAGTCATGAATGACCTCTGATGTTCAGCATAAAGAGCACATGGATTAATTTTATCCAAACTGACTTACAAAACAGAAAACCAGCGACTCATCCACTGCTGCCATAATTAATTAATACAGACGCTGAACAATTCATGTGTACGTGTTTCCATAAATACTGTAGCATCATCATGAACAGATACTGTACGTGATGAAGAGCTGCAAACATTTCAGACTCAATCATAATTCTGAACAAACAGACCTCAGGATCACCACATAACAAATTCATAACTCCAATCTACAGCTACTATAAATATATGCAGTTTCCCAGCTAACATAATGTGTCCCTGCAGTACAAAAGCAGTCATAAGTAACACAGGTATATTTGTAGCAATAGACAACAATACATTGTATGGATCAAAATTATCAATTTTTCTTTTATGCCAAAAATCATTAGGATATTAAGATCATGTTCCATGAAGATATTTAGTCAATTTCTTACAGTAAATATATCAAAACTTAATTTTTGATTAGTAATATGCATTGCTAAGAACTTCATTTGAACAACTTTAAAGATGATTTTCTCAATATTTAGATTTTTTTGCACCCTCAGATTCCAGATTTTCAAATATTGTCCTATCATAACAAACCATACATCAATCGACAGCTATATATTCAGCTTCAGCTACATACATATAACCTTCTCAGAACATTTTGGAAAGTTTCTTACCGAGTTATGAACCAGTAATGTTAATAGTTCAAAGTTACTTAATAATAATGTTCTCAAAATGCATCGCACAGAAATGTTATTGATACATTGGAACGTTTTTTTCCTTAAACGGTTTAGTTGGATGTTTATATGTTTTTTAAATCTCACCTCACGTTCAGAGAACATTCAAAAGTAACATTCCCATAATATTTGGAAATTATCAAATATAAGACAGCACACATACGTCTGCAAGATGTCTGTTAAACATCACCTGATCTGGAAACATCTGACAGACGTCTTTAAAATGTCAAATACAATCTAAATCATAAACATCTTAAAGACATCTAATAAACATCTATTTGATATCTGATAGGAGACGTATTGCAGATGAGCAAATATTCTATAAAACACGTCTTGCAGACGTCAAAGAGACGTCTCCGTGATGCTATTAACGTTCAAGAAAACATTCAGAAATAATGTTTTTATAACTTAATGCAGCAAAATATGATTCTCTTACTTAGTGTTTTTGTCTTGTTTTCTACACATTCTTGAATCAAGATGAATTTACTGTACTAGTAAAATGATTTAAGATATTAAGTCTTGTTTTAAGTAAAAAAATAAAAATAAAATTTTGTTAGTTTTTGCTTAAAACAAGCAAAGATATCTGCTAATGGTGTAAGAAAAATTATCTTATGAATTATCTTATGATTATAAAATTATTTTAAGCAAAAACTAACAACATTTTTTATTTTTTATTTTTTTTAGAAAACAAGACTTAATATCTTAAATAATTGAAATTCTTGATTCAAGAATGTTTAGATATTTATACTAGAAAACAAGACAAAAACACAGAAAATCATTTTTTTGCAGTGTGTGAACGTTATCAAAACATTCGTAGAACATATTTGTTAGTTTGGTACATACAGTACGCTCTCGTAAAACGATATATAATATTGCAAATCTCATCTGATTATGTCACTGCAAAATGTAACTATATTATCACAGCTCAAATCTGATAAATGCAACTATAAGCATGAAGATATTAAGATAATACAAACATTAACATTGTTTTCTGTAAAGTTGCTCTGACTCATGTAATGTAGAAATGACTTGTTTCAGGTCTAAATGTTTAATATGAGCAGTATTGGGCTCATTACTCAAATAATGTAATATATTACTCATTACTAGTTACTCCTATCAAAAGTAACAGTTACTTTCTGTCAGCAGTAATTAGTTACATTGTTTCTTCACGCCACACAGAAGTTCTAACAATGTATCTTCCACATAAATGTTACTAATAACATATTTCTGCTTCATAATTTGACCAAAATCCACATTATTAGTTATTATAAACACTCAATAGTGATTAACAGTGACATTCACGCAGAAGTGTATTAATCTCATTAATGTGTAGCTTGAAGCTAATTGTAATTTCTCCGTTACCCATATACGATTATATTTCATGTATTTTATGAAATCACATAAGTTTGTAAGAAACTGTTTAATTTTCCAAAAATATTTTTAATTATAGTAATATAATGTAACACGTGCTGATCAAAGTAATACACAACAGTGTTCAGATCATATTTTTTCCTGACAAAATCAATATAATGCAATATTTCTATCTGCTGAATGTAAGCTTTTCTATATTTCAAGCTTGCACTGGAGACATCACATGCATGTGCGAGTCGTGAAAATTATGAATATAAATCTAGAAATTATTTGATTGTTAAGATTTTAAATCAGCGGGTCGAGGCATCACAAGTAACTAAGCTGTTTTATGGATGGTAACTGTAATATTATTACTGAAATCTTATTAGTAATTAGTTACACTACTAGTTACTGCAAAAAGTAATATTATTACAGTAACTAAGTTACAGTAACTAGTTACTGCCCAACACTGAATATGAGACATAAGCTCTAGTTCATATCTGAATGAGTGACAGCTGTCAATCACACGAGCATCAGAAGAGTCGAATCTTTGAATCTGACTCACACGAGTCTGTGATGATGATGTCGAGCATCAGAGAGTAAATGAGGCCTCGAAGGACCTCATCATCATCATCATCATCCTCATCATCCTCATCCTCAGCGCGTATAACGCTCGGCACGCACCTCTTTGAGTTCCTTCGCCACATCCTTCAGGTTTCCCAAGATGTTCTCGAGATCCTCCACGATGCACCTGATCTGTCGTTTGACCCGAACTTTACTGACGCCTCCGTCCTCCGCCGCCGCGCTGGACATCCTCCGAAGCGGAGCGCGTCACGGCTGTGCGGCGCGTCTGCTCGTGAAGAGCACGCATGTTGACGCTCGCATGTTGTCCTCAGACGCAGAAGAATCTCGAGCTGCGCGACGCGTCCACACGCGCATGCGCGCTGCCTGCACTAACACTGATGAATCCTGAATGATACACAAAACATATCATTATTTGTGACCCTGGAGCACAAAACCAGTCATAAGGGTCAATTTTATGAAATTGAGATTTATGCATCATCTGAAAGATGAATACATAAGCTTTCCATTGATGTATGATTTGTTATGATAGGATAATATTTGGCTGAAAATCTGGAATCTGAGGGTGCAAAAAAATCTAAATATTGAGAAAATCATCTTTAAAGTTGTTCAAATTAAGTCTTAGCAATGCATATTACTAATCAAAAATTATGTTTATGGTAGGAAATGTACTAAATATCTTCATGGAACATGATCTTAATATCCTAATGATTTTTGGCATAAAAGAAAAATTAATAATTTTGATCCATACAATGTATTGTTGTCTATTGCTACAAATATACCTGTGTTACTTATGACTGCTTTTGTGCTCCAGGGTCACATATCATAAATCATAATTTATGAGCAGAGCTGTGGTAGTATCTGAAATAATCTGGATTATGTAATCAGATTCCAAAAATTAAGAATTTTAGATTAAATTCCATTTTAGTAGCTACTCATAAGTAACTTTTTTATGGATTACATGATTGCATATTATTTACACAATCATAATAATTCATCGATTCTCCCTAATTCCTCTTTTTCATCTTTTAAATGTTCCTTTCTTAAAGAGCATATGCTTATTTAAAATATTTCAGTTTTATGGACATTCACATTAAAATGCACAACTTTTTTTTGTCATCTGATCCTCTTTCACCTAATATATTTTTATTTGAAATACCCCTGAGATTTTAAAATTAATATTTTAATTATGAAGTATGATATTTGCATGTTCACGTTGGTTATGGACATGCTGGTAAACAAATACAATATAGAATTTTTTCAGTGTTTTATTTTATTCATTTTAAAATCATTTGTTTTAATTTAAATTTTTATGATTTAATTAATTATTAGCTTTGTGTTAAACTCATAAACTCCCTTCATAAAGCTTAGTTTGGGAAATCTTGATGTAATATAATGTTTAATGCACTTCATGTTGTTCATAACAACAAATGGAATATATTTTCATACTCTGTATTTATACTCTGTATTAATAATATCAAGTTAGGTCAAAAGTCTCATGTTCTCTAATCAAAAAGTAATCTGATTACATTACCTAAAATGGGATGTAATGGATTATGTTACTAACTACATTTATTGTCATGTAATTTGAAATCAGTAACAGATTATAATCTGTAAGTAATCTATAACTCAGGTTATGAATCAGTCCTCATGCCTTTACATCACATGGTTCAAAAACGTTTTGCTAACTTTAAATCGTATAAGTTAGTTTCTATCAAACCGCGATAAAATATGACTATCAGCTATATGCTTTTGTTGGTTATATGCAAATAATACATTCAAATTTATGTAAATATTCCTCACATCACTCGGCAGATTTCACAATTTTACACATTAACACTCTCACTGATACTGTAAAAGAGCCGCTCAAACATCAGCTGTGACGCTGTTTATATTCAGAATTATTAATCAAAATTATAAACATAACGCGCATAAATAAGAGTCACGTTCCGCCTGGTGGAGTGTAGACGCGCGGATCTGATTGGCCGCTGCTCGGTGACGTCACCGCGCCATTCGCGGAAGTGGGGCAAAAGTCACGGCGGAGCGTTTCACGGCAGATCCATCCGCAGACTTTCAGAGTGAAAACATCACCATAAACACAAAAACATACATCATAAACACAAAAACACACATCATCTGAAGATGTCAGCGCCTTTGACTTTCGACGGCAGAGTCGTGCTGGTGACCGGAGCCGGAGGAGGTCAGTTTATCATCATAAACTCACGCATTTATGCAAATATGTTAATGCAGAACCATTAATAGAGGAATATAATGAGTGTTGCAGAAGTTTAATGCGTTAATGCATCAGACAGACGCAAACAGAGAACATTAACCACAAACTTACATTTTATTGTGCAAGTTACTGCTGAGGCATTAATGTAGATGTTTTATATTTATTAAAGTGCATTATTTTGCTCATAATATTAAGCTTAAAGGCCTTTTTAAGTACTTGTTTGGCAGCGTTTCTGTGTCGATCAAAGTACAAACACAGATAAGAGTCAATGACTCTGCGTTCATGATGGTGTGATTCAGTTTAGATAAGGCAGATATTCATAAATCACTCAGATAATTATGATAATCGTGTGTGTTTTGCAGGTTTGGGGAGGGAATATGCGCTGGCGTTCGGTCAGAGAGGAGCCGCTGTGATCGGTGAGTCGCTCTGACCGAGTCACTGATTCAGTTCAAGTGAGTCGCGACTCACGATTCACTCTCTGTTCTTCACAGTCAATGATCTGGGAGGAGATATTAAAGGAGGTGGCAGGAGCTCAGCAGCTGCTGATAAAGTGGTGGAGGAGATCAGAGCTAAAGGAGGCAAAGCCGTGGCCAACTACGGTCAGTGATGATGATGAATCGATTCCAGCTCAGATGTGCAGTATCATACCTGTGATTCACATGTGTGTGTTCATGATGATCAGACCTCTGGTTTCTTCACCTCAGATTCAGTGGAGGACGGTGAGAAGCTCATCCAGACGGCGCTGGACGCTTTCGGCCGAATAGGTGCCGTTTCCAGACCTGCAATATTATTTAATATATATATTTGTGCATCATGTCCAGTATTTCTATAGAGTGCACTAGAGGCTGTCCATCTTGTTAGTGGCGTTGGTTCCGGAACTATTTTCTCCATTCATTTTTTTCTCCATAGGGATTTTAAAAGTCTTTTTTTAAAGCATTAAAAGCCACCAACCTGCTAAAAGGACATATTTTATGTTTATTGCAAAATATGCATATATATATATATATATATATATATATATACACAAGTATTGAAGTATTTTGACTTGCTTGACGTGACTCTCTGATTGGTGGAATTTTCTGTGCAGAGCATCATGGGTAATGTAGTTTTCAATATGATTATTTTAAAAATAAATGTAATAATGAGAGCAGGTTTCACTGTGGAGAAGATGAATGGAGTTTTTGCTTCCGGAACGACTTGCGCTCTACACTTTTGCATTTTAGTGCAAATAAAATAGTAAACGTGCAGAAGGAGTTTCAGTCTAAACGATTCTTTAAATAAATGCATTAATGTCTGACAGTGATTAATTGTCATGAGTGCTCATGAGCAGTTTTTGTTGTTTTTCAGATATCGTGGTGAATAACGCCGGGTAAGTGGATGCTTGTGATCAGTGCTGGGGGTAATGCATTACATGTACTGAGAGTTACGTAATCAGATTACTTTTTTAAAGTAACTAGTAAAGTATCGCATTACTTTTTAGTTTAGAGAGAATATCAGTTACTTTTTCAAATAAGTAACAGTTACATTGTTTCTCATGTATTGAGTGACAGCTCTGGTGTTGCCATGGTGATGTATTGAGTGACAGCTCTGGTGTTGCCATGGTGATGTATTGAGTGACAGCTCTGGTGTTGCCATGGTGATGTATTGAGTGACAGCTCTGGTGTCGCCATGGTGATGTATTGAGTGACAGCTCTGGTGTCGCCATGGTGATGTATTGAGTGACAGCTCTGGTGTCGCCATGGTGATGTATTGAGTGACAGCTCTGGTGTCGTCATGGTGATGTATTGAGTGACAGCTCTGGTGTCGCCATGGTGATGTATTGAGTGACAGCTCTGGTGTCGCCATGGTGATGTATTGAGTGACAGCTCTGGTGTTGCCATGGTGACAGAAATCAGGAGAAGGGTTGCAAAAAGGTGGAAACATTCCAGACATTTTGGAATCTTTCAGGAATTATGATCTAACTTTAGTTATGACTAAATATCAACATGTATTTACTCATCTCACCTGCACAAAAACACTCAAATCCAAATTTAGAATATTATACAAACCTGCAATAATTAAATGTTACATTTACATTCCATTTAGTCATTTAGCAGATGCTTTTATCCAAACGAGGACAACAGAAGCAATCAATTGAAGTATTAAAACAACTAAAAACAGATCAAAACTAAAACTTTATAAATACTACATATACACATTTTAAAAATAAAAACATTACATAAAAATGACAAATGCATACAACAAAATTACAAAACTTAACATTTAAATGAAAAACTAAAAATAAAGCTAAAGACAATTCAAAATATTAAAGAACAAAAGGTATAATAATGTACATAACACTAAGCCAAACACCAAAAAACAACTATATATATATATATATATATATATATATATATATATATATATATATATATATATATATATATATATATATATGTGTATATACATACACATTTATAAATTCAATATATATTATTTCATTTCCATTTAGTTTAAAATAACTCAGATTAAACTAAACTAAAACTTAAGACATATACAGACATAATAAATAAATTACGTTAAATAAGACAAATATAATTGATGTATTTAATCCCATTTTATTAATTAACGTCTTCACTACTGACCTTCGATGATCCAATTCAATCATAATAATAAGCAAAACTGACTCATTTGTGTTGAATAGTATTGAACTGTATCATATTCTTCATGTGATTAGTTTGAGCTGTCCTCTACTGTACAGACGTGAATCTATATTTCCTTCAGTCTGAGCCGGATTCACTTCACTTTAGGTGTTAAAGGGCTTTTATGTTTGTAAAAGAAGAACTTTTTATATTAAAAACAAACAAGCAAACCCTGCACAGATTCAAAAAGTATCGTATCGCATCACATTCCATAAAAAGTAACTAAGTAACATAATTAGTTACTCTTTTAAGGGAGTAACGCAACATTGTAACGCATTACTTTTAAAAGTAACGTTGCAACACTGCTGTGATTGTGCTGTTTTCTGAAGGATTCTTCGGGACCGATCCTTCGCCAGGACCAGCGACGTGGACTGGGGTACGTATCAATATAATCAACTAATGGTAAATAAAGATCAGGGCTTATTATATCTCACCACTAAGAGTTCTCCTAATTAGCTGTGAAAGATTTTAGCTAAGAGTTTTCTCTTAAAAGCTCTTCACAAAGCTGCTGAGACACACTTAAACAGAGAGAAGTCTTGAGATCAGAGTAAAGGGGCGGGGCTTACCTCGTTGCTATGGGTGATGTCAGCATGCTTATTAACTATGCACACAGTGATTGGCTGATAGAGTTATTCATAGAGCATGATATTATGTTGCCATATTCAAATAAAAAATTTAAAATGCATGCTGTCACTAATTAAACAAGTATATGTTCAGCTAATTGTCAGCCTCTTACATGTGTGCTTCTCGTAAACAATTAGCGCATTTGCATATGTGTCCCTGGAGCACAAAATCAGTCATAAGTAACACAGGTATATTTGTAGCAATAGACAACAATACATTGTATGGGTCAAAATTATCATTTTTCTTTAATGCCAAAAATCATTAGGATATTAAGATCATGTTCCATGAAGATATTTCCTACCGTAAATATATCAAAACTTAATTTTTGATTAGTAATATGCATTGCTAAGAACTTCATTTGAACAACTTTAAAGATGATTTTCTCAATATTTAGATTTTTTTGCACCCTCAGATTCCAGATTTACAAATATTGTCCTATCATAACAAACCATACATCAATGGAAAGCTATTTATTGATGATGTATAAATCTCAATTTCACAAAATTGACACTTATGACTGGTTTTGTGCTCCAGGGTCACATATAAACAGTCTTTTAATTAGAGTAGAATAATCAGTAATACATGCAAACGTAAAAGAAAACCAAACTGGACTCAAGAACATCTGTTACTTCTTGTCCAGCTGGTTAATGAAAACAAGGATATAATCAAAGGAATATTTAGAGTTGAGATAACCTCCAAAACCAAAGGAGATTCCTTTATAAAACCTCATTATTATCAAATGTTTCTAAACTGCAAAAAATGATTCTCTTACTTAGTTTTTGTCTTGTTTTCTAGTATAAATATCTAAACATTCTTGAATCAAGATTCACAAGTAAAGTGACTTGAGATTTTATGTCTTGTTTTCTATAAAAATAACCAAAATTTTGTGAGTTTTTGCTTAAAACAAGCAAAAAATATCTGCTAATGAGGTAAAAAAAAAATTTTTTAATTCAAAGGTTAAACAAGATTATTTTTCTCACACCATTAGCAGATATTTCTGCTTGTTTTAAGCAAAAACTCACAATTTTTTAATATTTTTTAAAGAAAGTAAGACATAATATCGTAAGTCACTTGTACAGTAAATGCATCTTGATTCAAGAATGTTTAGATATTTATACTAGAAAACAAGACAAATACTAAGAGAATATTTTTTTTGCCAGAAACAGCTATTTTAGGATGGTTTGTGTCTTTGGACTCCTAACGTTTCACAGATTTAGAAGCTAGTTTTAGTGTTAAAATACTCTTAGAGCAATAATGTAGGAGTCGTAAGTTACTGACACACCTAAGATTTTCTCCTAAATCTGCGAGTCCTTTTATCCTGAAGATGTTTAGTGATTCTCCCTCCGTTGTGTCTCAGACCTGATTCAGCGAGTGCACCTGAGGGGGTCCTTCCTCGTCACACGGGCCGCCTGGAACCACATGAAGAAGCAGAAGTTTGGGAGGTGTGTGCAGATCTGTGAAAGCCGTCTGTGTTTCTCTCCAGCCGATGCTCACGGCTCTCGACTCTGTCCTCAGGATCATCATGACGTCGTCCGCAGCAGGGATCTACGGGAACTTCGGCCAGGCCAACTACAGCGCGGCCAAGCTGGGTCTGCTGGGGCTGTCCAACACGCTGGCCATCGAAGGACTGAAGTACAACATCCACTGCAACACGGTCGCTCCGACCGCAGGATCCCGCCTGACCGAGACCGTCATGCCTCCAGGTTCAACATCTCTCAAACACACCTACAACACCACAGGTTTTCTTGTCTAGCCTTTGAATTAAGATGATTTTTATTACCCCATTGGTAGATATTTTGGCTTGTTTTAAGGAAAAACTAACAATTTTTATTTATTTTTTACAGAAAACAAGATTTAATATTTTAAATAATTTCACTTGTACAGTAAATGCATCTTGATTCAAGAATGTTTAGATATTTATACTAGAAAACGAGATGAAAATACTAAGTAAGACGATCATTTTTTGCAATGTGTAATTATATTCTGTATTTTACACATCTAAAATGCTTTGGCAATACTGTAACACATCTCTCTCTTTCTCTCTCTCAGTATATCTCTCTCTCAGTATATCTCTCTCTCAGTATCTCTCTCTCTCTCAGTATCTCTCTCTCTCTCTCTCTCTCAGTATCTCTCTCTCTCTCTCTCTCTCTCTCTCTCAGTATCTCTCTCTCTCTCAGTATCTCTCTCTCTCTCAGTATCTCTCTCTCTCTCAGTATCTCTCTCTCTCTCTCTCTCAGTATCTCTCTCTCTCTCTCTCAGTATCTCTCTCTCTCTCTCAGTATCTCTCTCTCTCTCAGTATCTCTCTCTCTCTCAGTATCTCTCTCTCTCTCTCTCTCAGTATCTCTCTCTCTCTCTCTCTCAGTATCACTCTCTCTTTCTCAGTATCTCTCTCTCTTTCTCAGTATCTCTCTCTCTCTGTATCTCTCTCTCTCAGTATCTCTCTCTCTCTTTCTCAGTATCTCTCTCTCTCTCTCAGTATCTCTCTCTCTCTCTCTCTCTCAGTATCTCTCTCTCTCTCTCTCTTTCTCAGTATCTCTCTGTCTCTCTCTCTCTCTCTCTCGTTGCTTTATTGGCATGACATTTGTGTTATAATATTGCCAAAGCATTTTAGACGTGCAAAATACAGAATATAATTACACCACAAAACAATAAAGGAGACAATAAGTGAGCAATAAATGAGAGAAAAGGAATAAATACAATAAATTAAAAATAACAACAGCAGACAGTCTTTCTATTATAATAATTACAATTATATACAATGAAGAATATGTCAAATAAAGGACATGAATACACTGAATTAACTGTCGTATGGTTTATACATATTTTGCATCTCATCCTCTCTGAGTTTAT
>CM041804.1:37062039-37074539 GCA_023376895.1 Aspiorhynchus laticeps | reverse complement strand
ACGCTCTGGGAGTGGGGATGTCCAGCAGAGAGCCTGACCACCTCAAGTTCCTCTACGAAGGCCACGAGGACTTCAGCTGTCTTCCTACGTTTGGAGTGATTCCGGCTCAGAGCGCCATGACAGGCCTCGGCAGCATCCCAGGCCTCGACATCGACTTCACCAGGGTAAACATACATCATCTGTCAGTCACATGTTGATTCGAGAGTGTGTGTGTGACCGGTGTGTGTGTGTGTGTGTTGCAGCTGCTGCATGGAGAGCAGTATCTGGAGATGTTCAGACCGCTGCCCACCTCAGGTGACCACCGCAAACACAGCGTATCTGCTCATGTTGTCTGGACGCTGAAGATGTTTCTGTCTCCTCAGGGACTCTGACGTCTCGGGCCACCGTGGCTGATGTGCTGGATAAAGGGTCAGGGATGGTCATCCTGCTGGACGGTGAGTTATAGACCAGCTTCCAGCAGTTTAACAGGATCGACATCAAAAGATTGGAGTCGGCAAGATTTCCAAAAGTCTCTTCTGTTCACCAAAGCTGCGTTTATTTGATCAAAAATACTGTAAAAATGTGAAATATTATTAGAATTTAAATCAGCTGTTTTCTATGTGAATATGTGTTAAACTGTAATTTATTTCTGTGATCAAAGCTGTATTTTCAGCATCATTACTCCAATCTTCAGTGTCACATGATCTTCAGAAATCATAATAATATGCTGCTCAAGAAACATTTCTGATTATTATCAATGTTGAAAACAGTTGTGCTGCACAATATGAGTCTCTTACTTAGTGTTTCTGTCTTGTTTTCTAGTATAAATATAATAAAATATTGAATCAAGATGCATTTACTGTACAAGTGAAATTATTTAAGATATAAGTCTTGTTTTCTAAAAAAAAATTATAATAATTTTGTTCGTTTTTGCTTAAAACAAGCAGAAATATGTGATAATGGGGCAAGCAAAATTATCTTAATTCAAAGACTAAACAAGGTTATTATTCTTACCTCATTGGCAGATATTTTTGCTCGTTTTAAGCAAAAACTAACAAAATTATTATTTTTTTTTAGAAAAAAAGACTTAATATCTTAAATCATGTTACTTGTACAGTAAATTCATCTTGATTCAATATTTTATTATATTTATACTAGAAAACAAGACAGAAACACTAAGTAAGAGACTCATATTTTTCAGTGTGGAAACTGCTGCACAATATTTTTGTGGAAATTGCTACATTTTATTTTTCAAGATTCACAGATGAATATAAAGTTCAAAAGAACAGAATTTCTTTCAAATAAAAAGCTTTTGTAACATAAATCGGTAACACTTTACAATAAGGTTCATTAGTAAACATGAACTAAGACTTCTACAGCATTTATTAATCATAGTTCATGTTAATTTCAGCATTTACTAATGCATTATTAAAATCACAAGTTGTGTTTGTTAACATTAGTTAATGCAACTAACATGAACAACTGTATTTTCATTAACTAACATTAATAGTGTAATAAATGCATTGTTTGTTCATGCATTAATGTTAACAAATGACATCTTATTGTAAAGTGTTACGCATTAATCTTTCCTGACACTCTTGATTGAATGCGTGTCCTTGATGAATACAAGTATTAATCTCTGTTGAACCGTATCTGTGTTTGTATCTCAGTTCATACGTACAGCGAGCGTGAGCTGGTGTGTTATAATCAGTTCTCGGTGTTCGTTGTCGGCTCTGGAGGATTCGGAGGGAAGCGGACGTCCCAGAAGGCTGTGGTGAATCAAACACTGCTCTCATAAAACACACGTAACACCTTCAGATGGATTGAGTTATTAATGAATGATTACTGTTTCAGGTCACGGCTGCTCTTCCAGACAGAGCTCCAGACGCTGTGATTGTGGAGCAGACGTCTAGAGATCAGGTGAGACTCGCTGTAATGTTCCTGGAACTACACTACTGTTCATTTTCTTGAAGAAATTAATACTTTTATTCATCAAGGATGCATTGAATTGATCAAATGCAGTAACACAGGTATATTTGTAGCAATAGACAACAATACATTGTATGGCTCAAAATTATCATTTTTCTCTTATGCCAAAAATCATTAGGATATTAAGATCATGTTCCATGAAGATATTCCTTCCGTAAATATATCAAAACTTAATTTTTGATTAGTAATATGCATTGTTAAGACTTCATTTGAACAACTTTAAAGATGATTTTCTCAATATTTAGATTTTTTTGCACCCTCAGATTCCAGATTTACAAATATTGTCCTATCATAACAAACCATACATCAATGCAAAGCTATTTATTCAGCTTTCAATTTTACAAAATTGACCCTTATGAGTGGTTTTGTGCTCCTGGGTCACATTTATAATGTTGCAAAAGATTTCTATTTCAAATAAATGTTGTTCTTTTGAACTTTGTTCATCTGTGAATCCTGACAAATAAAATACATCAGTTTCCACAAAAATATTGTGCAGCACAACTGTTTTCAACATTGATAATAACAATCATGTTTCTTGAGCAGTAAATCAGCATATTATTATGATTTCTGAAGATCATGTGACACTGAAGACTGCAGTAATGATGCTGAAAATACAGCTTTGATCACAGAAATAAATTACAGTTTAACACATATTCACATAGAAAACAGCAGTTTTAAATTAAAATAATATTTCAAATTTTTACTGCATTTTTGATCAAATAAATACAGCTTTGATGAGCAGAAGAGACTTCTTTCAGAAACAATTCAAAGCTTTTGACAGTAGTGTATGTAAATGTGGTTTATGTTGATGTGTGTGTGTGTTATATGTGTGTGTGTGTGTTATGTGTGTGTGTGTATGTGTGTTATATGTTGATGTGTGTGTGTGTGTTGTGTGTGTTATATGTTGATGTGTGTGTGTGTGTCTCTGTGTGTGTGTGTGTGTGTTATGTGTGTTATATGTTGATGTGTGTGTGTGTGTCTCTCTGTGTGTGTGTGTGTGTGTGTGTTGTGTATGTGTGTGTGTGTGTGTTATGTATGTGTGTGTGTGTTATGTGTGTGTGTGTGTTATGTGTGTGTGTTATATGTGTGTGTGCATGTTATGTGTGTGTTGTGTATGTTATGTGTGTGTGTGTGTTATATGTGTGTGTGTGTGTGTGTGTTTGTCTCTGTGTGTGTTGTGTGTGTTGTGTTATGTGTGTTATATGTTGATGTGTGTGTGTTATATGTTTGTGTGTGTGCGTCTCTGTGTGTGTGTGTGTGTTATATGTGTGTGTGTGTTGTGTGTGTGTGTGTGTGTGTGTGTGTTGTGTGTGTGTGTTCAGGCGGCTCTGTACAGACTGAGCGGTGACTGGAACCCGCTGCACATCGACCCCAGTTTCGCGGCGATGGGAGGTAAAGACGCTCTTTAACAGGAAGCGTGTCATTTTGTGGCTGTTAAAATATTCCAGTTTAATATGCAGAGTCAACCAATGGAGTGAGTTTGGGGGCGGGACTATCAGTTTGACCGACCAATGACAGAACCCGTTTGAAAACATCAACTTTTAAACCGCTTCTGATTGTTGAAGCTTGATGTTGAAATGATCCTCAGGATTCAAGTCTCCCATCCTGCACGGCCTGTGTTCGTTTGGCTTCGCCGCTCGTCGCGTTCTGAAGCAGTACGCAGGGAACGACGTGTCCAGATTCAAGTCCATCAAGGTAAAGCAGCACCGAGACGAGACGTGACGGGATTCGACTTTAATGACTAGGGCTGTCAACATAACCTGTTTATTTGGGTCTATTAGAAGTCTATTAGAATGCAGTTATAGGAGCCTAAAATTCAAGATATGAGCACAAAAAATAAATGAGCCTCTTATATTTATATCATAGGGTATAGTATTTGTTTTCTGAAAAACTGATCAAAATGAAGTGAGTTTATGCTTCATAAAAATTCATAATAATAGGCTCATTTCTCTATGAATTCAGTTGATTTTTCTGAACTCATTGGCAGATATATGATAAACTCACTTCATTTTGATCAATATTTCTCTTATATTGATATGATATGGTGTAGTTTAGCAATATCACACCAGCAAGAGTGCTGTTTCTCCCCAATATCTGCACCACTGCAAATGTGATTTACAACAGTTCAGTAAACAAGACATTAATATTGTGTTTTAGGTTCAATATTGTCTGTTTTTGCTCACTTTCGCAAATGAAAATAATTAACATCGAAGCCACAGCAGAAGTGTTGAGTGTCGCCGAGAAACACACAGCGGTGATTCATTACTGAATTAATCCACGGCTTCGAACGAATCAAGTGAGTCAGTGATTCAGTGACTCGTTCTTAAAGGCAGTCACTTCTGAATGAATCAGTCGTTTGAACGAATCAAGTGAGTCAGTGAGTCAGTGAATCGTTCTTAAAGGCAGTCACTTGTATCATTTCTGAATGAATCAGTCTTTTGAACGAATCAAGTGAGTCAGTGAGTCAGTGAATCGTTCTTAAAGGCAGTCACTTGCATCATTTCTGAATGAATCAGTCTTTTGAACGAATCAAGTGAGTCAGTGAGTCAGTGAATCGTTCTTAAAGGCAGTCACTTGCATCATTTCTGAATGAATCAGTCTTTTGAACGAATCAAGTGAGTCAGTGAGTCAGTGAATCGTTCTTAAAGGCAGTCACTTGTATCATTTCTGAATGAATCAGTCTTTTGAACGAATCAAGTGAGTCAGTGATTCAGTGACTCGTTCTTAAAGGCAGTCACTTGCATCATTTCTGAATGAATCAGTCGTTTGAACAAATCAAGTGAGTCAGTGATTCAGTGACTCGTTCTTAAAGGCAGTCACTTGTAGCATTTCTGAATGAATCAGTCGTTTGAACGAATCAAGTGAGTCAGTGAATCGTTCTTAAAGGCAGTCACTTGCATCATTTCTGAATGAATCAGTCTTTTGAACGAATCAAGTGAGTCAGTGATTCAGTGACTCGTTCTTAAAGGCAGTCACTTGTATCATTTCTGAATGAATCAGTCGTTTAAACGAATCAAGTGAGTCAGTGATTCAGTGAATCGTTCTTAAAGGCAGTCACTTGCATCATTTCTGAATGAATCAGTCGTTTGAACGAATCAAGTGAGTCAGTGATTCAGTGACTCGTTCTTAAAGGCAGTCACTTCTGAATGAATCAGTCTTTTAAACGAATCAAGTGAGTCAGTGATTCAGTGAATCGTTCTTAAAGGAAGTCACTTCTGAATGAATCAGTCTTTTAAACGAATCAAGTGAGTCAGTGATTCAGTGAATCGTTCTTAAAGGCAGTCACTTCTGAATGAATCAGTCTTTTAAACGAATCAAGTGAGTCAGTGATTCAGTGAATCGTTCTTAAAGGAAGTCACTTCTGAATGAATCAGTCTTTTAAACGAATCAAGTGAGTCAGTGATTCAGTGAATCGTTCTTAAAGGAAGTCACTTCTGAATGAATCAGTCTTTTAAACGAATCAAGTGAGTCAGTGATTCAGTGAATCGTTCTTAAAGGCAGTCACTTCTGAATGAATCAGTCTTTTAAACGAATCAAGTGAGTCAGTGATTCAGTGAATCGTTCTTAAAGGCAGTCACTTCTGAATGAATCAGTCTTTTAAACGAATCAACTGAGTCAGTGAGTCAGTGAATTGTTCTTAAAGGCAGTCACTTCTGAATGAATCAGTCGTTTGAACGAATTAGTTGAATGAATGATTTAATGATTCACTCATTAAGACAGGAACTCGCTGCCATATACCAGCACTTTAGTTTCATATTTACAGTATCATTTAATTTTTTTTTTTTCCATATTTCAATATTTATTTGTATTATTATTTATGCAAAGTTTAATAAAAATATTTCTTTGTAAAGCTACTTTTTGTAATGTCTATTCAATGCTTTTCTCATCTATCACAATAATGACTTTAAGTGATCTTATGGGTCTAAACTGATGTGATTAAGTGATTAATTAACCCTGTTAATAACCCGATCTGTGCTTCAGGTGCGCTTCGTGAAGCCCGTGTATCCGGGACAGTCTCTACAGACGGAGATGTGGAAGGAGGAGAACAGAATTCACATCCAGTGCAAGGTGAGGACGCGCTCGCTCTCCCAGAATGCACTGGGGCCAGAGTTGTGTTCTGTGAGTGAAGTTGTGGTGTTCCAGGTCAAGGAATCGGGCGATGTGGTGCTGTCTGGAGCGTATATAGATCTACACACAGAAGCGTCGGTCAGCGCCGAGCCGCCGCAGGCACGTCTCTCACGATTAACACCATCTGTGCTCAGACTCGCTCCGAGCTGACCCTGATGATGATGGTGTGTTCGTTCACAGACCGGCGACGGCCTGCAGAGCGACCTGGTGTTCACGGAGATCGGACGCAGGATCAGAGACGCGGGAGACGAGCTGGTGAAGAAGGTCAACGCTGTGTTCGGATGGGAGATCAGCAAAGACGGCCGAACCGTCCGAGAGTGGAGTGAGTGACGGACACGACATCATCTGCAAAAAACTCTCTCTTACTCAGTGTTTGTGTCTAGTATAAACATCTATCATTCTTGAATCAAGATGCATTTACTGTACAAGTCACATGATTTAAGATATTATGACTTGTTTTCTGTAAAAAACAACAACATTTTGTTTAGTTTTCGTTTAAAACAAGCAAAAATATCTGCTAATGAGGCGAGAAAAGTAATCTTGTTTAGTCTTTGAATTAAGATGATTTTTCTTACCCCATTGGTAGATATTTCTGCTTGTTTTAATGATAAACTCACTTCATTTTGATCAATATTTCAGAAAACAACACATTTTGCTTCTCAAGTAAGTGTATCTGAAACAATATGTATTGTGAAAAGTGAGTTCAATTAAATGTTTAAAAATTTGTACTTAAAGTAAATAACTTAAGATATTATGTCTTGTTTTCTGAAAAAAAATCATACAAAATACACAGTATTTATTTATGTATTTTTAATGAGTTTATGCTTAAAACAAGAAAAAAGATCAGAAAAGGGGTCAGAAAAATGAACTTAATTCAAAGGAAAATTGAGATTATTTCTCTGACCCCATTAACAGATATTTGTTCTTGTTTTTAAGCATAAATTACTTAATTTTGATATTTTTCAGTAAACAAGACTTCATATCTTTATGCATTTTGTTTCTCTAGTAAATAGGGTTCTTACATCTTTTTCAAATTTAAGCACTTTCAAGCTTTTCTGCCAATGGAGTAAAATAAATCATCTTAATTCAACCTCATTAGCAGATATTTCTGCTTGTTTTAAGCAAAAACGAACACAATTTGGTTTTTTTTCCAGATACCAAGACCTAATATCTTAAATCATGTCACTTGTACAGTAAATGCATCTTGATTCAAGAATGATTTAGATATTTATACTAGAAAACAAGACTAAGTAAGAGACTCATATTGTTCAGTGCACTGACTCAGATGATGTTTGTCTGTCCTGCAGCCATGGATCTGAAGACGGGCCGAGGATCTCTGCACAGAGGAGCATCTAAAGCTGACGTGACCTTCTCCGTCTCAGACGAGGACTTCATGGAGGTGGTGCTGGGCAAACTCAACCCTCAGCAGGTGCTGCGTCTCTCGCTCTTCTGCCGCCGCGCTCGTCCTGATGTTCACTCTCGGTGTCTCCCGCAGGCGTTCTTCGCTGGAAAGCTGAAGGTCAAAGGGAACATCATGCTGAGCCAGAAGCTGGAGGCCGTGCTGAAGGACTACGCCAAGCTCTGAAGATCCACGACGTCGCTCGACGCTTATAAAGAGCTGCGAACATCTGCACTGCAAAATATGAGTCTCTTACTTAGTCTTGTTTTCTAGTATAAATATCTAAACATTCTTGAATCAAGATGCATTTACTGTACAAGTGAAATGACTTAAGATATTAGGTCTTGTTATCTGGAAAAAACAAAACAAATTGTTCGTTTTTGCTTAAAACAAGCAGAAATATCTGCTAATGAGGTTGAATTAAGATGATTTATTTTACTCCATTGGCAGAAAAGCTTGAAAGTGCTTAAATTTGAAAAAGATGTAAGAACCCTATTTACTAGAGAAACAAAATGCATAAAGATATGAAGTCTTGTTTACTGAAAAATATCAAAATTAAGTAATTTATGCTTAAAAACAAGAACAAATATCTGTTAATGGGGTCAGAGAAATAATCTCAATTTTCCTTTGAATTAAGTTCATTTTTCTGACCCCTTTTCTGATCTTTTTTCTTGTTTTAAGCATAAACTCATTAAAAATACATAAATAAATACTGTGTATTTTGTATGATTTTTTTTCAGAAAACAAGACATAATATCTTAAGTTATTTACTTTAAGTACAAATTTTTAAACATTTAATTGAACTCACTTTTCACAATACATATTGTTTCAGATACACTTACTTGAGAAGCAAAATGTGTTGTTTTCTGAAATATTGATCAAAATGAAGTGAGTTTATCATTAAAACGAGCAGAAATATCTACCAATGGGGTAAGAAAAATCATCTTAATTCAAAGACTAAACAAGATTACTTTTCTTGCCCAGTTTGACATATTTTAGCTTGTTTTAAGAAAAAACTAAAAAAAATTATTTTTTTTACAGAAAGCAACATATCTTAAATAATTTTATTTGTACAGTAAATGCATCTTGATTCAAGAATTCTTAGATATTTATACTAGTGCTGTCAAATTATTAATCACATCCAAAATAAAAGTTTTTGTTTACATAATATATATGCGTGTACTGTGTATATTTATTATGTATATGTAAATACACACACATGCATATATATATTTAAGATTTTTTTTTTATATATATATTAAATTATATGAATATAAACATGTAAATGCATGCAAATATTTTCAAAATACATACACGCATGTGTGTGTATTTACATATGCATAATAAATATACACAGTACACGCATATATATTATGTAAACAAAAACTTTTATTTTGGATGTGATTAATAATTTGACAGCACTAATATATACAAGACAAAAATAATAAGAAAATAATTGTCTGCATTAATCACCTCATCACTTGATTCTGATTAATTTAGATATTTCCAATAATGTTGATACAAACGCTAATACTGTACTGATGTTTATAATAAAAGATGACAATTATTAATAAAAACCCAGCAAAGAAATATGGATGTTGCATTAAGTCATTTATTTTCTCATTACATACAGTCATGTATATTACAGATCTCTTCATACTCGTTATAAAATTAGATTAATTTGCGTATATTCACATTTGAGAGGTTAAAGGGCAGAAAGCATGATCACTACAGCCGACTCCTTACGGCGTTATATCATATCAGCAATAATCTGAGGGAAGGAATATGATTTCGCTCTGTATTCATGTCTCGTTTTCCAGAACAAATATATGAATATTCTGAAACCTGGAGATGCAAAATGACCTCGGATATTAGTTCTTGTTTTGTGATTTTAATTATTTAATTAATTACTTTTTTTTATGGGTTTATGCTTAAAATAGGTCAGAAAAATCAACGTAATTCAAAAGAAAAAAAATATTTTTCTGACCCCGTTGCCAGATATTTGTTCTTGTTTTAAACATTAACTCACTTCATTTTGATTAATATTTCAGACTTAATATCTTAAATTTTACATCTCCAGTAAATGATTCTTGATTTAAAGGGACAGTGCACCCAAAAATGAAAATCCTGTCATCATTTACTCACCCTCAAGTAGTTCCAAACCTGTATGAATGTGTTTGTTCTGAACACAAAGTTAGATATTTTGAAGAAAGTTTGTAATCAGGCTGTTTTGGGGCATCATTGACTTCTATAGTAGGAGAAAAAATACTGCTCTGTTTCCCTCATTCTTCAGAATATCTTCCTTTGTGTTCAGAACAAACACATTCATACAGGTTTGGATCTACTTGAGGGTGAGTAAATGACAGAATTTTCATTTTTGGGTGTACTGTCCCTTTAATTACAGAATTTTCATTTTTGGGTGTACTGTCCCTTTAAGGATGTTCAGATATTTGTTCTGGAAAACAAGACAGAAATCCTGAGGAAGAGCATCATTCTCTGCGTTGAAGAAGAACATCATGACCTTCATCAGATAAAAATCTCTCAAAAGAACGAATGAAGAAGAGTTTGTGCCCGAGTCGATCGGCGGCAGGTAAAAGAAAAGCGTATAAAATAAACCCTGAACAACGTTCCTATAAACAAACGTCTGCAGGAGCCTCGATGATTATAAATATGCTTTATATTAACACAGAATCATTTCATCAAGCCTCGAGTTCAACTCCATATTTACACTGAAAATAAAAGTAGCTGTGATCTTCATTCCAGTTGAACTCTGAACTCGAGCGACAGCCGTGAGGTGAAGCTGATTGGTTGATTCACAAACGGAATGATGCTTCGGCTCGACACGGTTGATCTTCACACAAAATACTTCATATTCAAACGATTAACACTCATATAACTCAGCCAAAAATCAAATACTGTCACCATTTACTCTTCCTCGGCCTCAATGAGTGTCACTAAACACTAAAGATGATGTTTTAAAGAGCGAACAGTTGACGGCACCCATTGACTTCTATACTACAGGAAAAAAATACTATGGAAGTGAATGGGTGCCGTCAACCGTTAGGTCTTTAAAACATCATCTTAGGTGTTCAGCAGAAGAAAAATCCTGTGAGCATTTACTCTTCCTCGGCCTCAACGAGTGTCTTTCTTCTGCTGAACAGTTGACGGCACCCATTGACTTCTATACTACAGGAAAAAATACTATGGAAGTGAATGGGTACCGTGTCAAACGCTTGGTCTTTAAAATATTATCTTCAATGTTCAGCAGAAGAAAAATCCTGAGCATTTACTCTTCCTCGGCCTCAATGAGTGTCTTTCTTCTGCTGAACAGTTGACGGCACCCATTGAGTTCTATACTACAGGAAAAAACACTATGGAAGTGAATGGGTGCCGTCAACCGTTAGGTCTTTAAAACATCATCTTAGGTGTTCAGCAGAAGAAAAATCCTGAGCATTTACTCTTCCTCGGCCTCAATGAGTGTCTTTCTTCTGCGAACAATTGACGGCACCCATTGACTTCTATACTACAGGAAAAAATACTATGCAAGTGAATGGGTGCCGTCAACCGTTAGGTCTTTAAAACATCATCTTCAGTGTTCAGCAGAAGAAAAATCCTGAGCATTTACTCTTCCTCGGCTTCAATGAGTGTCTTTCTTCTGCTGAACAGTTGATGGCACCCATTGACTTCTAAACTACAGGAAAAAACACTATGGAAGTGAATGGGTGCCGTCAACTGTTTGGTCTTTAAAACATCATATTCAGTGTTCAGCAGAAGAAAAATCCTGAGAATTTACTCTTCCTCGGCTTCAACGAGTGTCTTTCTTCTGCTGAACAGTTGACGGCACCCATTGACTTCTATACTACAGGAAAAAATAATATGGAAGTGAATGGGTACCGTGTCAAACACTTGGTCTTTAAAACATCATCTTCTGTGTTCAGCAGAAGAAAGATCCTGTGAGCATTTACTCTTCCTCGGCCTCAATGAGTGTCTTTCTTCTGCTGAACAGTTGACGGCACCCATTGACTTCTATACTACAGGAAAAAATACCATGAAAGTGAATGGGTGCCATCAACTGTTCAGCAGAAGAAAGACACTCATTGAAGGATTTTTCTTCTGCTGAACACTGAAGATGATGTTTTGAAGAGCGAACAGTTGACGGCACCCATTCACTTCCATAGTATTTTTTCTTTAAAACATCATATTTTGTATTCAGCAGAAGAAAGACACTCATTGAAGGATTTTTCTTCTGCTGAACACTGAAGATGATGTTTTGAAGAGCGAACAGTTGACGGCACCCATTCACTTCCATAGTATTTTTTCTTTAAAACATCATATTTTGTATTCAGCAGAAGAAAGACACTCATTGAAGGATTTTTCTTCTGCTGAACACTGAAGATGATGTTTTGAAGAGCGAACAGTTGACGGCACCCATTCACTTCCATAGTATTTTTTCTTTAAAACATCATATTTTGTATTCAGCAGAAGAAAGACACTCATTGAAGGATTTTTCTTCTGCTGAACACTGAAGATGATGTTTTGAAGAGCGAACAGTTGACGGCACCCATTCACTTCCATAGTATTTTTTCTTTAAAACATCATATTTTGTATTCAGCAGAAGAAAGACACTCATTGAAGGATTTTTCTTCTGCTGAACACTGAAGATGATGTTTTGAAGAGCGAACAGTTGACGGCACCCATTCACTTCCATAGTATTTTTTTTTTTTAAAACATCATATTTTGTATTCAGCAGAAGAAAGACACTCATTGAAGGATTTTTCTTCTGCTGAACACTGAAGATGATGTTTTGAAGAGCGAACAGTTGACGGCACCCATTCACTTCCATAGTATTTTTTCTTTAAAACATCATATTTTGTATTCAGCAGAAGAAAGACACTCATTGAAGGATTTTTCTTCTGCTGAACACTGAAGATGATGTTTTGAAGAGCGAACAGTTGACGGCACCCATTCACTTCCATAGTATTTTTTCTTTAAAACATCATATTTT
>CM041804.1:37042039-37052039 GCA_023376895.1 Aspiorhynchus laticeps | reverse complement strand
GTTTTGACTGAGATAAAGATAACTTAGTTCAGTAATGAGGCGCTGTTTAGTGTGCGCACTTCAGCTGTACACGCTCAGAAAAACCGCACGTCAGAACAGCGTGTGAATGAAATGTTTAACCGGTAAGGCTTTAAAGCACATGCAAATAATGTACTTTTGTGATTGTGAATAAGTGCAGTGTCCCGTGAGAGTAACTCTACCGCTGAGGAGGCGCCAGAACTGTAACGTATAGAATGTGCGCTGTAGCACGATATTTCTTCAAAAGCAGATCGTGGAGACATTTTTATCGTCCACGATCAAAAATCATCACACAAGGCTACCGTCAACTGTTTGTTCACCAACATTCTTCAAAATATCATCTTCTGTGTTTGACATAAGAAAGAAACGACACGAGGGAGAGTAAATGCTGACAGAATGATCAGTTTTGGCTGCACTGTCCCTTTAAGAGTGTTGTATCACGTCAATGCCGAGCTGCTGTAACTCACCCTTTGACCTCGTTCTCGTTCTCGTCATCGACCCAGGTCAGGATCTGCGTGGCGAGGATGGAGGACACGTCCAGCTCCTGGATGTCGTGGGTGGAGGCGATCACTAAACAGTTGCGATTGGCCTGGAGGACAGAGAGAAGCTGTTGTTTACGCTTCAGATCAGACACAAACACACAATGACGCGTCACAGCACCTTATTGATGGCGAACGCCGTGATGATGTCCGACTCCTTGTGGATGATCCGAGCTTTTCCTCCATGAAACCCCAGATCGGCCTCGATCTGCAGGAGCAAGGAGAGACCACAACATCACTAACACTCGTCTCAGACGGGAACACAACGGGCTCAATGTGTTCACTGCAAAAAATCATTCTCTTACTTAGTGTTTGTGTCTTGTTTTATAGTAATATCTACATATTCTTGAATCAAGATGACTTAAGATATGATCCCTCTGTTTCACAGACAAGGCTTAAACCTAATCCCAGACTAAAATCTAAATCTGAGCTGTTTCAACTGAAAGAAACTTGCTCTGATTGATCTTAAAATATATCAGTGCCTTTATTTGGTCTCAAAATAAACACCAGTAATGTTTTTTCTTAATATTACTTAAATGTCCTAATTGAACTATGGCCTAATCCTGGTTTAGTCTAAACCCTGTCTGTGAAACCAGGCCTATGTCTTGTTTTCTGTAAAAAAAAAATAAGATTTTGTTAGTTTTTGGTTGAAACGAGCATAAATATCTGCCAATGGGGCAAAAAAATAATAATCTTGTTTAGCCTTTGAATTAAGATTTTTTTTTTTTTTACCCCATTGGCAGATATTTATGCTTGTTTTAAGCAAAAACTAAAAATATTTTGATTATTTTTTTTAGAAAACAAGACTTAATATCTTAAATATTTTTACTTTTCAAGTAAACTCATCTTGATTCAAGAATGTTTAGATATTTATACTAGAAAACAAGACAAACACTAAGTAAGAGAATCATGTTTTTGCAGTGTTCTGACGAGGGATGCGACGATGCACGATTAAATCGTCGATAAAAATATGTGAGATGTTAAAGGAATCGCGATACAGTTGGTTTATATGTAAGGAACAATGTACATCCAGCTGGATGTACATTATCCTGCTTATTACATGGCTACTTGCCACAAAACTAAATAATTAGACAAAATATTGATTTGACTAGGGCT
This sequence comes from Aspiorhynchus laticeps, assembly GCA_023376895.1. Taxonomy (NCBI): domain Eukaryota; kingdom Metazoa; phylum Chordata; class Actinopteri; order Cypriniformes; family Cyprinidae; genus Aspiorhynchus; species Aspiorhynchus laticeps. Next base: position 37,050,366 of record CM041804.1, on the reverse strand, counting down.
GTTAAATAAAAATTCGAATTTCGAATATTCGTAGAATTAAAAACAAAATTAAACTTTCGAATGCAAAAACACTTAAAATTTTTGGTGTGCATCAGGCTGCTAATCAGTGGAGCACGAGATGTGATGATGATGTATTTGAATGAATGTGAATAAAACTGGCTCATTTATCCTGACTAGGGATGCAACGATATATGATAAAAATATATGTGGCGATTCAAGTCAGCTGAGATGTTAAACGAATTGCAATACAGCTGTGGGTTTATGCGTCTCTGAAGGGAACTGACTGTCTTCAGAAAAGTTTAGATGGTGTTTTCTTGTCATCTGGTCAATGCATATTAAAGTGGCAGCGCTGATGTGTTTACAGCAGTAACCAAGGAAACACTGTATCGCTGCTGTTCCACGAGCGCCACCTGCTGTCAGAGAGTGAAACTGCGTCTCATTCAGCTCGTCTGCTGTTTCTGTTTCATACAGATATGATTTATGTAGTACAGTTTCACAAAGCTGAAGTCAGGCCATTCTGTTTTGCTTCAAATTTGGAAATTATACAATCTAATTTAAATCAGAAACTGCTCGTGCTGCAGTGTTTGCCTCTAATTTCAAATGAGGCAAAGCCTCAGTTTGTTCATATGAAGAGATTTATTTTATTTGTAATATTTATTTATTTGACATGTGATGTGTCTTAAGTCGCTGGGGTATATTTGTAGCAATAGCCAACAATACATTGTATGGGTCAAACTTATCGATTTTTCTTTTATGCCAAAAATCATTAGGATATTAAGATCATGTTCCATGAAGATATTCCTTCCGTAAATATATCAAAACTTAATTTTTGATTAGTAATATGCATTGCTTATTACTAATCAATTACTAATCAATCAATTTATTTGGGCTGTCTCACAGAGAGACAGCCCAAATAAAAAAAAAAAATAAAAAAAAAAATAAAAATAAAAAAGGAATATGCATTGCTAAGAACTTCATTTGAACAACTTTAAAGGTGATTTTCTCAATATTTAGATTTTTTTGCACCCTCAGATTCCAGATTTACTAATATTGTCCGATCATAACAAACCATACATCAATGGAAAGCTATTTATTCAGCGTTCAGATGATGCATACATCTCAGTTTCACAAAACTGACCCTTATGACTGGTTTTGTGCTCCAGGGTCACATATATCAATTTCACAAAGAAATGTGCAGCATTCTGTCTGAGACATAATAAATAGACATCTTTCCATTTATAATTAGTCTTAAATCTAATTTTGTTAAAAAAAATCCTGAGAAAATCGCACGGTAAGTTGAGTGAATCGTCACATCCCTCATTCTGACACAGATCACAGAGATCACATGTTTAAAGACTCTTTTAAAGGCCTCTCAGTCATGAGCTACTGCGAGAGGAGAATAAACGTTTAAATAAAGTGTGGAACAATCCAGGTTATTCACTAACGCTCAGTGTTCAAGCTTTAAATCAACAGGAAATCACATGTGATGCTGAATATCGTGTTTCACACGGGTAAGTAAACAGATTTAGGTCAGGACTTGATGTTCAGATCTTACTGTGAGTTTGCAGTGCATTGTGGGTGATCGACTTCTAAGGAGGATTTCTGACTAGATAGCTGCTTGCATAAACAGTCTTACAAGTTAGTCATTAATTCTTAATGGTCATTCCATTAAGTCAGTCACATAAAAATGATTGGCCAAATCCTTTGAATTTGAAAAGTAAGACTGATTACTCTTTGGTAACTAACTGCTAGTTGGTCAGACTAGTTGTTAAGAGTTTAGAGGCACTATGCACATCTGTGATTTCATGCTGATTTGCAGATAAACGTGCATCTTAAACAGCCTCACGACTGGATGATGATGATGATGATGATGAAGATACCTGGTTGTGTGTGGACTCCAGCGGCACAGAACATGTCACACTGTCAGTCTCCTGATTCAAACATGCAGGTCAATCACAGTCCACGATTAGACGTTAATTACAAACATCTTACATTAACACAAGCACAACACCAGTTAACAGTATTAATGAGACTCGACAGACGGGGGTGATCAGGAGGAGTGAAATCAAGCAACAGACTGTGTTTTGAGGTGCATTCTGGGAAATACCTCGTTCTGATCTCGTTTCTTGGTGAAGATGTTTCGTATGAACGTCTCCTGAACCTCTTCTTGTTTGATCAGATACTGCCACAGCCGTCTGACGGGGAGAGCGGAGCGCCGGCGAGACCTGAGAATCAGAACCTCGTCACAAAACACTAGTGATGCACACAAATGACCATTTCAGTTCAGGAGGCACTTACACTGCCTTGTTTTCAAAAAAAAAAAAAAAATCAAAATTTTGTTAGGTTTTTTTGTTTAAAACCAGCAAAAATATCTGCCAATTGCCAAAAAAAAAAAAAAAAAATTGTAAAATATTATCTTAATTCAAAGGCTAAACAAGACTATTTTTCTTACCCCATTGGTAGATATTTTTGCTTGTTTTAAGGAAAAACTTTTTTTTTTTTTAGAGAACAAGACATAATATCTTAAGTCATTTCACTTGTACAGTAAATTCATCTTCATTCAAGAATTTTTTGATATTTATACTAGAAAACAAGACAGAAACACTAAGTAAGAGAATCATATTTTGCAGTGTAGCCAAAAGTGAACAAAGGTTATTTAATAATGAATTAATTAATCAAATGTATTTAATAATCTATTTGTGGCGGCGTATATCCACCTTATTTTTCCCGTTAGAGCGGTCGTGGCCATTTGTAAATTTAATATGTCTGGCTTCCGGTGTCATTCGCTTCCAGCTATTTTTATCTGTAGAAAACCACTCGTGATATTGATATTGTAAATTGGTGTCTTACCATATTATTTTAATGTATTATCTTAATTATGAACATACTGGTTTGTAGTGCGAGCAGTTTTACCGTTTACTGCACTTTGTTTATTCTTCCCGTTATTTCTCTACGGCGGCTAATGAACCAGTCTCGCACATTGACAGAAAACGGCTTACTACACAAAGCAGAGCTCCGCTCGGTTTCCACGGTAACGCTGTACACAAAGCAGCGCTCTGCTGGGTTTCCACGGTAACGCTGTACACAAAGCAGAGCTCCGCTGGGTTTCCACGGTAACGCTGTACACAAAGCAGCGCTCTGCTGGGTTTCCACGGTAACGCTGTACACAAAGCAGCGCTCCGCTGGGTTTCCACGGTAACGCTGTACACAAAGCAGCGCTCCGCTGGGTTTCCACGGTAACGCTGTACACAAAGCAGCGCTCCGCTGGGTTTCCACGGCAACGCTGTACACAAAGCAGCACTCCGCTGGGTTTCCACGGCAACGCTGTACACAAAGCAGCGCTCCGCTCGGTTTCCACGGTAACGCTGTACACAAAGCAGAGCTCCGCTCGGTTTCCACGGTAACGCCGTACACAAAGCAGAGCTCCGCTCGGTTTCCACGGTAACGCCGTACACAAAGCAGAGCTCCGCTCGGTTTCCACGGTAACGCCGTACACAAAGCAGAGCTCCGCTCGGTTTCCACGGTAACGCCGTACACAAAGCAGAGCTCCGCTCGGTTTCCACGGTAACGCCGTACACAAAGCAGAGCTCCGCTCGGTTTCCACGGTAACGCCGTACACAAAGCAGAGCTCCGCTGGGTTTCCACGGTAAGGCCGTACACAAAGCAGAGCTCCGCTCGGTTTCCACGGTAACGCCGTACACAAAGCAGAGCTCCGCTGGGTTTCCACGGTAATGCCGTACACAAAGCAGCGCTCCGCTGGGTTTCCACGGCAACGCCGTACACAAAGCAGCGCTCCGCTGGGTTTCCACGGCAACGCCGTACACAAAGCAGCGCTCCGCTGGGTTTCCACGGCAACGCCGTACACAAAGCAGCGCTCCGCTCGGTTTCCACGGTAACGCCGTACACAAAGCAGAGCTCCGCTGGGTTTCCACGGTAACGCCGTACACAAAGCAGCGCTCCGCTCGGTTTCCACGGTAACGCCGTACACAAAGCAGAGCTCTGCTGGGTTTCCACGGTAACGCCGTACACAAAGCAGCGCTCCGCTCGGTTTCCACGGTAACGCCGTACACAAAGCAGCGCTCCGCTCGGTTTCCACGGTAACGCCGTACACAAAGCAGAGCTCCGCTGGGTTTCCACGGTAACGCCGTACACAAAGCAGCGCTCCGCTCGGTTTCCACGGTAACGCCGTACACAAAGCAGAGCTCCGCTCGGTTTCCACGGTAACGCCGTACACAAAGCAGAGCTCCGCTGGGTTTCCACGGTAACGCCGTACACAAAGCAGAGCTCCGCTCGGTTTCCACGGTAACGCCGTACACAAAGCAGAGCTCTGCTGGGTTTCCACGGTAACGCCGTACACAAAGCAGAGCTCCGCTCGGTTTCCACGGTAACGCCGTACACAAAGCAGCGCTCCGCTCGGTTTCCACGGTAACGCCGTACACAAAGCAGCGCTCCCTCACAAACGCTGCTTTATGAGTCATTACATGCGAGATGATATTAAAATGATGATATTAAAATGATGATATTAAAATGACATCCAAAATTTTCTGAAGACAGTCGGTTTCCTTCAGAAATACGGTGATATAAAAAAACCCGCATCGGGTTTTGATTTTGAAACGCTCATGTTTATTCAACGAATTCAAAACCTTTTGGAAAATCTATTTGTGGCGGTCAGTTTTGATATAGTGACAAATAGATCAATGTGGAGTTGTACAAACATTTAAACTGTACACAAGGCAGTTTTTAGGTCAATATTTTAATTATGAATTATGTTTAGCAAATATTTTAATTATGAATTATATTTTTACTAAAACTGCTAGTGATGTCTTCGTTATTTAATGTATGTTTGTATAAATCTGTCTTGAAAACAACTTATTAGTCATTGTTTAAAAGTTTATAGTTCACCAACAAACTGGAGTACAAACATAATTCACTTATTAAAAAGTTGACATAAAAACTGCCTTAAATTTTTGTTAAACTCATTTTTATTTGAGTGTTGATTAAATAAATTTGATTAAGTAATTGATTATTAAATAAAAAAAAAATGTTTTCCAAAAATTTTAATTTCGATGCTTAAGTAAAATTAATTAAATTAATTAAAAAGTCTAATATTACCAATTATACATTTTTTTTTTTTTTTAAGTCTTTTTTGGTTTCGGTTTTTGGCCAAGTGCATTATGCATTTTAATTTCGGTGCATCACTAGTCGAAATATAAACATAGAAACAAGCTTTTATTGCAGCCTCTGTTTCTATGACAGATTTATTGGTGCTATAACTAGTAGTAAAGAGGAAGAGATGACCGGTTTATTACAGCGATCCGTCACCACACATTAAAGAGACACAATAACACATTTACGGATTGAATTTCAGGATAACATCTACAGAATTTGAAAGCTGAATTTTGAAAGCTTTGTTTCATATTAAAAGCACAAATTACTGTGATTTATTGGATGGCAGGAGCTACAAACAATGTTTAGTGAAGTTCACACATCAACAGAAAACAGCTGAGAGACTGATCGTGAGATATAAGAATCCATATCAGTATTGATTAAAAATGAGAAATCAAAACACGCCATTGGAGATAAACTAATTAAAGTCACTGTTTCAGTCAATGATTTCAGACCTACAAAAACTGCTGTTTCAGCCGAGTTTTAAAGTCTCTCTATTGATAGTTTTCAGTCACGTGACCGGCTCGAAGACCTGGAGGGCTAAACATCCATAGAGCGCTGCAATATTTTAATTATGGTATTAATATTTTAATTAATATTTAGATCACGTCTCAAAAGATTAAAACAAAGGTATTTCTGAACAAAATGCAAGTTTTGACCATTTGCGATCCATATTAAGCACCCGCGGCAATATTTCAATCATAAACAGTGCGACAAAACGTACTTAAAGCGCCTTAATATATTTAAAACAATAATATTAAAAGATCAAATTCAGTATTCACCATATTAATGATGCATAGTTTACATGATGAGGCCGGAATATGAACGCTCAGTGTGTTTTCTATGGGAAGCATTTAATGTGAATTGTGTTTATATTCTGCTTCATCTTCTTGCCTGAACAAAATATACATAATCAATAAGGTGTCCACTGAATCTCACCTTTTAATATCTGCGTTTTACTACATTATTACTTGATGCAATCTGCGTAAAAATAGCTGGCGGTCAGTGGAGCAAAGCTTGGTTTTGCCCTCCAGGTGGACGTTTCTATAAGAGAGTGACATCACGTGAAAACTATCAATTATGGATTTGTGAAAATGATCTTTCATGCAGTGTGTAAGTGAATGAAAACATCCTGCAGAGTGTTAAATCTGAAAGAGCTCCGTGTATAAACTTATCGTCTCTCAAAAGAAAGAGTCGACTCTGAATCATTGAAACGAGTCGCTTTTAAAACCAATCCCTGTTTGATGTCAACATGAATCATTAGCATATGCCCCGCCCACTTGTTGGTCTTTTCTCATTGGTCTGAATGAAAATGCAAATTCATTCTTTGCCACTAGTTGCCGCTTTTGAAGCTGTTTCCACGGTAACGCTGTACACAAAGTAACACTGCGCTCACAAACACTGCTTTAAATGAAATCGACCAATCAGAGCAGAGTAGCGTCACGAAGAGGAGGGGTTTGGAAAAATTAATCGTTTGGGAGTCGTTGAGCAAGTAAAGTAAAAATAAATGCATATTATAAAACAATAAAAGTGTTTTTGACCTTGCATGCATGTCAACCTGTTGTTGTTGATCCCAAAACCAAAATATGAACTTTCATAACTCATAATAGAGGCACTTTAAGTGTGTGTGATGTGTATGCTGTACCTGAAGGGTGTGTTGGAGGGCTCAAACAGGGCTTTGTGCCGCAGCAGCGCCGGACCCGACGACACGCTCTCCTCCAGCAGCTGTGTGCAGATGAACCTCGACGGAGGACCTCCGAAAAGCTCCAGCCTCTTGAGCAGCAGCTGCTCCCAGCGCTGGAGCGTCTTGAGAGCGGCGTGACAGAGCGGAGAGCACACGGGCAGATCTGACACACACACACACACACACACACACACACACACACGCGTCTGGTCAGCTATCCTTGTAGGGGCTCTCCATAGGCGTAATGGTTTTTATACTGTACAAACTGTATTTTCTATCGCCCTACACCAACCCTACACACACTCACACAGAGACAGAGACAGAGACAGAGACAAAGACACACACACACACACACACACACAGAGACAGAGACAGAGACACACACAGAGACAGAGACAGACAGACACACACACACACACACACACACAGAGACAGAGACAGAGACACACACACACAGACACAGAGACAGTCACAGACACAGAGACAGACACAGAGACAGACACACAGAGACAGAGACAGACACAGACACAGACACAGACAGACAGAGACAGACACAGACAGAGACAGACACAGACACAGACAGACACAGACAGAGACAGACACAGACACAGACACAGAGACAGACACAGAGACAGACACAGACACAGAGACAGAGACAGAGACAGACACAGAGACAGACACAGACAGAGACAGACACAGACACAGACACAGACAGACACAGACACAGACACAGACACAGACACAGACACAGACACAGAGACAGACACAGAGACAGAGACAGACACAGACACAGACACAGAGACAGACACAGAGACAGACACAGACAGAGACAGACACAGACACAGAGACAGACACAGACAGACACAGACAGACACAGACACAGACACAGAGACAGAGACAGACACAGACACACACAGAGACAGACACAGAGACAGACACACACACACACACACACACAGAGACACACACACACACACACAGAGACAGACACACACACACACAGAGACAGACACACACACACAGAGACAGAGACAGAGACAGACACAGACACAGAGACAGACACAGACACAGAGACAGACACACACACACACACACACACACACAGCGACAGAGACAGAGACACACACACACACACAGAGACAGACACAGACACAGAGACAGACACACACACAGAGACAGACACAGACACACACAGACACAGACACAGAGACAGACACACACAGACACACAGACACACACACACAGACACACACACACAGACACACACACACACACAGAGACAGACACAAACATCATGCGTGTGCTGCAGCTGTACGTCTCATTACCTAAGAGGTCGTGACCTGCCATCGGGTAGAGGGTCTTGAGGTTGAACAGGACCGTCTGCACCATGGCCAAGCGCATCAGACACCAGCTGCACAGAAACATCATCATCATCATCATCATCACATGACTCACGGCTAGAACTGCACCATTCTGG
>CM041804.1:37027039-37037039 GCA_023376895.1 Aspiorhynchus laticeps | reverse complement strand
GTGATTTCGGCTATACTTGCATGCAAAATTAGAGAAGCAACATAATATCTGTGTTTAACCCTAATGGGACGGCCGTATCGCCGGCGATACCAACTCGTTTTTTTTAAGGCCAGTGCAAAAGACATTAAAAATACTCCGTCGATTTTGGTCGTACAGATAAGTGTTATACATCAATTGAAACTTTGAAGTGTCTATTATTTTTGTGTACACTCACAATAACAACAAAACTTTGTGGTTTTGGAAAAAAAAAAGAAAACCAACGGGATGCGCTCTTTGTCTTCTCCATCTCCGCGAGCTGCTCTTCAAAAAACGTCACTAAAATGAACTGTAACTCAGCGAAAACTCAACACACGGACATGGGAGTTATATCTATAGAAAGCTGGAAGTGTCTACTTTCAAATGAAGTAAGTCTTATCGAAAACAAACATTCTGTGATGAAGTAATCCGTATGAAACCAACACGATGTTCAGTCTGTCCCGTCTAACTCATTATTTCTAATGCGATCCCGCCCCCTCGTGTTCACATGTAAATATCACGCGTGAGCCGCGTGCTCGTGGAGACGCCCAACAACAAAGCCAGATGTTCCTCGCGCCAACATTACTGTTCGTTTCTGGAAGAAGACACGCTGAATAAAAGCTGGATTTGCCTCAAAATAAGAGCAAGAGTTCATCCAGAAGAGAAGAGCGATCTGATGAGTAAGTAATGTTTCTTTTTTTTTGCATTAGTTAACGTGTTATTGTGACTCAAACTTGAACACGTTTATTTGTTTTCCCAAACGACAACATGATGAATGCTACAATGTTTAGAAAAATGTTTAATGTTCACAAATGGATTGAATAGCGTGCTAAACGATAATAATTAGTTTCTCAGATATAAAATATCCTTTTTTATAGTACAAAGTACATCTCTTGTATTACAAAGCCATACATACTAGGCTATATGACTACAAAATCATAGTTCGTTTTTTCTAAACAATAATAATTAGTTTCTCAGATATAAAATGTATTTTTTTTTGTTTACGATAGTATAAAGCATGCGTGAGTCTATAAAACATATATATAAAAAGATGCTCCTGATATTAACATGCTCACAAATGTTTTTGTTGTGTATTTTTTTGAATCAGATACCTGCACCACAGATGAATCCTGATGACCTTCTTCAAACTCAGAATCAGATGTCCAACTACACTGATATTATATGGTAAAACAAGCTCCTTGACCACTGATTATGTTTTTTTTTTTCTTCTTGAATCCATGGAAAGTAGCAGAAACACTCAAATAACACACGTAAATATCAGGCATGATTTACTTGTCACTTGTTGAACAGAATCTGTTGCAGGAATGACTCAAAGTCTGTTCACATCTCTGTGGTTAGATCAGTGTGCACAATAATGTGTCTTTGACCTTCATTATGTATGTTTTGATTATACGGTGTTGTAAATAAAATACAAATAATTAAAAAAAAACATTTGTTCAATCTCCTCACATTCTCTCTTACCTGCCTCAAAGTCAGTCACACTGATGGGCCATTAGCAGCTTTAGGGGAGGGCCCTTTGTGTCTCAGGTGAGAATCACTTAATATTCAAGGACATTGTCACTCCCTCGCATACAGGCTTTCAATCACAAAACATGTCTTAAAAAAATTTAATCAATGTATTGTTTTCTGTGAATGAGTAAGCAGAATGATTCTCACTTAATTGTGAAGTAAATATTCTAGCCGACAAGACTGATTACTCTAAAGTCTTATTCAGGACTATTTAGTGTGGGTTTTATGGCCTTATTTCAGCTACATTTGTTTTCCCAAAACTTACTAACCACGCATAATATTTTTTTTCTAAAAAAATACAAAGATGTACATCCATCTTGGTCACATAATATTGTAGCAAAGTTTGTGCTGAATACAAAAACAAATACATGTTGGTCATTAGTATGTTATAAGTAGCTGAAATAAGCACAAATATCAGGACATGTCAAAACCTCTCAAGGGCCCCAAAATCACCTCAGACCCCAGAGGGTTAACTGAATTAAAGCGCTGCTCCTCTCTGCCGCGCGAGATGCAGAGAAAGAGAGAGAGAGAGAGAGAGAGGTGAGCGATTCTCAGAAACTAAATAAGGTTTGGGCGCTTTTTTGAAGGGAAAAAAAGTCTCTAAAGGGGTCTGCAATGTTACTAAGTTGGCAACACTGTGCATCTCCATTTCTCCAACTACAGGTTGGGCCACGGGTCAAACAGAAAATACGCGCTGCGTTAATCGCGCGTTAAAAAAAATAGTGCCGTTAAAATTAATTTGCGTTAACGCGTTAACTTTGACAGCACTAATTCATATTAATTTAAATACCTTATTTAGACCTGTTTATTATGTCTATTCAATGCATTTTCATCTAAACACAAAAAAAATGATCATTTAGGGGGCGATTTCTCAGCCAAAATTGATTTTGTAATTAAACAGATTAATGGACACATCAATGTAACTAATTAGATTACATTTTTTAATTGCTTGACAGCCATAATTTGAATATTGACGGTCTAACAAACATCATGTACTTTTAAAAAAGCTTTTTAAAGTCACGATGAAACAAGCTTCAACAGATCTTTTTTCAGTATTGTGACATCCGAGTGAAGTGGATTATCGAAAAAGCATAAATGTGGGGCGGGACTTGGTTCTATACATTAGTTATAGATTGGCTGCTAAGAGTGGGCGTGGTGCTCAATACTGGAGGCGGAGCTTAGCGGTAGAACGGAGGGGCGGAGTTTAAGCAGACTCTGCATCACCAGAGAGAAGATCCAGTTATGACATTAAGATTATACATTATGAGCTCAGAACATCTCCACAGATTGCTCAGTCAAATCTATATCATGCATTTAGAGAATGGATTTTCATTTCATGATGACTTAGTTCATCCATCACCAAACCCGCATCTCTTCAATCTCATTCGCTCTCTCTGGTCTCTATTCATTTACTGTCCAGAGAAGAGCATTCATAAAGAAAGCCATACGGGTTTGAGACGACACGAGGAGCAAATGAATCCGAACTATTCCTTTAATCATCCAGATTTCTGTTCCAACACGTTTGGGCTTCAGACACTGAGTAAGAGCACTGATAAACACATCTAATCTGCCGTGACGGAGAATTAATGTGCAACACAAAGGCCACATTCATCTGTAAATGCCACACATTCATTAGTCATTCGCTCATTATCAGACCGAGCGATTACAAGACAAGCAAATGTGACCCGTGCAGCCAATTTTGAGCTACACGCAAAAAAAGTGAATTTAAGTCGAGGTTTTCACAAAAATGAGTTCATTAAGCCCTCGTCTAGCAATCCCAATGCTCCAAATAGTAATTAAACATCTAAAATCATCTTTATTTGTACGTTTTCTGAGAGGAGCACCTTTTTCTCTGCTATACACACACACATACACTGAAGTACAGTATTGAAGTATTCACGCAAACATAATCTGTTATGTCTTAAGTGAACGTTTGGAGAAAAACATCAGATGTGTAACATTATATTAGATCTGTGCATTACACTGTCTTAATATACAGACCGTCTGTCGCATTAATATTAATCTAACAATAAAAGAAAAGAAGGAATCACTCGCTGCTCTTGAACTGCTTTTGTAATTTTAATAATCAATTAATTTGTAATGAACACACTTAAGTGATTTTTACATTTAATTATTTGTTTTTCTTACTTGAATGCTTTTGTTTAGAAGTGAAAAGGTAATGCATTATTTGTTTCTTTCTTATATTTGTTCTACTGTTTTTTTTTCTATGTGTTCTTATTTATTATAATAATAATGTTAAAATAAAAAAAGCTATTTCGTGATTATTAATATAGTAATTGTGACCCTGGAACACAAAACCAGTCATAAGGGTCAACTTTGTGAAATTGAGATTTATGCATCATCTGAACGCTGAATAAATAATCTTTCCATTGATGTATGGTTTGTTATGATAGGACAATATTTGAAAATCTGGAATCTGAGGGTGCAAAAAAATCTAAATATTGAGAAAATCATCTTTAAAGTTGTTCAAATGAAGTTCTTAGCAATGCATATTACTAATCAAAAATTAAGTTTTGATATATTTACGATAGGAAATTTACTAAATATCTTCATGGAACATGATCTTAATATCCTAATGATTTTTGGCATAAAAGAAAAATGATAATTTTGACCCATACAATGTATTGTTGGCTATTGCTACAAATATACCTGTGTTACTGATGACTGCTTTTGTGCTGCAGGGACACAAATATTATTAAGAAAATAATTGGAGGAAAAGATGCAATGTTGCTCAATTTTCATCTGATTGCAACAAATCATGCATCATTTTGAATGTCTTAAAATAAAAGTAACTAATTTTTGTAAAGAGGGCAGAGGTCACGGGGTCATCGTGAGGCCGACAGACACACCCACCTGTAATTGTGTCCATCACAGAGACACTGATAGATGCAGGCGGAGAGAGACGCTGCTAGCGTGTGCATCACGTAGATCTGAGACAGAAGACAGATGTGTTAGAGGACCAATCACGACACTAACGACACCTCGTTCTGATGAGCCGCGCTTCACCTCGTTGTTGATGATATCCGGGTGCGGAGGCGCATCCAGAGCATTGATGGTGTGCAGTATGTCATGCGTGAGGTTGGTCAGGTGCACTATGGGATTGGCCACCACTGTTTTGGAGCTGGCGGTCCAAGCTAGGAAAAGAGGAACAGAGAGATGCTGCGGAGCGGGAGCGGAGATCTGCAGACCGCCGTCCTGATGAGAAACAGAGAAATCTTTGTCAACAAACCTTTTTTCTGTGACTAAGATGAGACGTTGATGAGCTAAAACTAATATCTGATGATAAAAACTATGATGAAATGTATGCCGTTAACAAGACGAGACGGGACTAGAATGTTATTTGAGGACTACCGGACATTCAAAACACATCCTATAGGCTAAATTAACTGTTTTGTCTTTCAAAATGTGCGTCTCTGTCATTGGATGAGGGGTGTTTGTACAACCCCAAATCAGAAAAAGTTGTGACAGTATGGAAAACGCAAATAAAAAAAGAAAGTAGTGATTTCTAAATTTACTTTGACTTGTATTTCATTGCAGACAATATGAACACAAAATATTTCATGTTTTGTCTGGTCAACTTCATGTCATTTGTAAATATACATCCTTTCCTGTCATTCAGACCTGCAACACATTCCAAACAAAGTTGGGACAGGAGCAATTTAGGGCTAGTAATGAGGTAAATTGGTTAAATAATGATGTGATTTGAAACAGTTGATGTCAACAGGTGATTGTAATTATGATTTGGTACAAAAGCAGCATCCAAGAAAGGTCTAGTCCTTTAGGAGCAAAGATGGGCCGAGGATCGCCAGTTTGCCAACAAATACGTGAGAAAATTATTGAAATGTTTAAAAACAATGTTCCTCAAAGAAAGATAGGAAGAGATTTGGATATTTCACCTTCAACAGTGCATAACATAATTAAAAGATTCAAGGAATCTGGAGGAATTTCAGTGCGTAAAGGACAAGGGCGCAAGCCTAAGCTGAACAACCGTGATCTCCGATCCCTCAGTGCATCAAGAATCGTCATTCATCTATAAGCGATATCACCACATGGGCTCAGGACTACTTTGGCAAACCTTTGTCAAGTACCACAATACGTAGTTACATCCACAAATGCCAGTTAAAACTGTACTGTGCCAAAAGGAAGCCCTATGTTAACAGTGTCCAGAAGCGCCGTCGACTTCTCTGGGCTCGGAGGCATCTGGGATGGACCATCACACAGTGGAAACATGTACTGTGGTCAGATGAATCAGTATTTCAGGTATTTTTTGGGAGGAATGGACGCCGTGTGCTCCGGACCAAAGAAGAAAAGGATCATCCAGACTGTTACCAGCAACAAATCCAAAAGCCAGGGTCTGTCATGGTATGGGGTTGTGTCAGTGCCCTTGGCAAAGGTAACTTGCACTTCTGTGATGGCACCATTAATGCTGAAAAGTACATAGAGATTTTGGAGCACAATATGCTGCCTTCAAGAAGACATCTTTTCCAGGGACGTCCATGCATATTTCAACAAGACAATGCAAAACCACATTCTGCACACATCACAAAGTCCTGGCTGCGGAGGAAGAGGGTACGGGTACTTGACTGGCCTGCCTGCAGTCCCGACCTGTCTCCAATAGAGAATGTGTGGCGCATTTTGAAGCGCAAAATGCGACAACGAAGACCCCGTACTGTTGCCCACCTTAAGACTTGTTTGCAGGAAGAATGGGACAAAATTACACCTCAAACACTTCATCACTTGGTGTCTTCAGTCCCTAAACGTCTTTTAAGTGTTGTGAAAAGGAATGGCAACATTACAAAGTGGTAAATGCTTTACTGTCCCAACTTTTTTTGGAATGTGTTGCAGGTCTGAATGACAGGAAAGGATGTATATTTACAAATGACATGAAGCTGACCAGACAAAACATGAAATATTTTGTGTTCATATTGTCTGTAATGAAATACAAGTCAAAGTAAATTTAGAAATCACTACTTTCTTTTTTTATTTGCGTTTTCCATACTGTCCCAACTTTTTCTGATTTGGGGTTGTATATCTAGTCTCAGTATGGCAGCAGTGGACGGATAGGCTACCAAAACACGAACTAGCAATCTGAAACAATGTCCTCAGCACCCGAAGGGTCAGAGATAGAGTGACCAGACGTCCCGTTTTTCCCGGGAGTCACAATTCGTTGTCGATTAACTTAAAATTAGTGAAGTGATAGGATAGAACTGCTCTCTCACACATGGTCCACTTCTTCAGTTCACGTTTTATTATGGATGGATGCGCTTTATTTGACTTCTTTTGGACTGCTGAACAAAAACACCCGCCTACTGCCATTCTAACGCTTGGAAGAGAAAGGATCATTTTTAATATAACTCAGATTGGATTTGTCTGAAAGAAGAATGTCATATAGACCTAGGATGCCTTCAGGGTGAGTAAAACATGGGCTAATTTAAATCTTTGGGTGAACTAACCCTTTAAGATCCGATTCAAGTGATTCAATCCAAACCTGCACAGCATGCGTCCTAACTCAAGCGTGTTACCTGCTGGGACTCCTGCAGCAGCAGAATGAGCTCCATGCGGACGGAGGCCAGTCCTCCTCCGTGAGAGCCGTGCAGGCTGCAGTAGCTCAGGAAGATACGCAGCAGCGGCTGGTTCCTCTTCAGCCAAAGCCTGCGCCGGTGCTGCAGCTCTCGGGCCTGCTCCGCCGAGCCCCGCTCCTCCAGATCCTCCACCCGGCTCAGGTCGGTGGAGATGCCCTCGGGCAGCTGCTGGAGGAAGGGGTTGTATCCGCAGCAGCTCTGCAGCGCCGCCACGGCTCGCTCCAGCCAGTGACACAGCTGATGCCGCAGCTTCCCTCCGTCCAGCTCGTATCCCGTGGACAGCGTCCGCAGCTCCGTGGTGAGGATCTTCAGACAGGAGCTGAACTTCAGCTGCGCGGCGAGCATGTCCTCGGTCAGCGCGGGCGGATCGTCTGCGCCGCGATCTAGAGCTGTCGAATAAACATTCGAATATAAAATAAAAATCCACATTCGGAAGGAAAAATGGTTGAAAGTAGTGGTCGACCTTGCCGATATATCGGCATTTTTTAAATATCGGCCGATATTTGGCCGATGTGTTCGAGGCGGGACTTTTATTTTGACGGCGTGTTTGTTAACAGTTCTGTCTAATACGGATAGAAGTCTAAGGACTTAATGTATACAAAAAGTATTATAACGATTGCTTTTATATTATTAGTAATAGAAAGGCAAACATTATAATACTTTCTCGTTGCCGTCAGCATATACGCATTTATATAATTTAAACAAATCTTTGAATGACTAATTTCACAAACTTAGTCGAATCCAGCTGTGAGATCTTGTGAAGTGTGCATTTGTATCCAGCATGATCGCGTGTTCTCTGCGTGACTTTCGGTGTGAATTGAATGCTTTAAACTTTAAACTCGTGATCAAATTATTAGGGCTTTATGATTTCCGTAATGCAGAAAACGCGGACGGGATCACGGGATCCAGTCATAAAAACTGAATTTACAGTTTAATGTCAGGGAGTTTGTCAAAGTTTGGATGAATTAATCAAAAGTAGGTCATTACACTTAAATCAAATGGTGATATGGACTAGTATCTGTAAATATTAAGCCGCAAAATTCGATTTAAATATGAATCCTGCATGTTCTGCGCGTCTCTGTATGAATGGAGCAGACGCGCGGTTTTGTTTACATAAGTTACACAATGAGGACATAAATACATGAACAATATCTCCAAAACTGATCAAAACCAGCATTTTACCATTTATATAAAATAAAATAAAAATACTACAGTACATTTTCTTTACAGTGAATTTAAACTTTTATAACTTTTTTATACTTTCATTTTTTTAAATGATTTCACTTCTGCAATAATCTGCTGATTGTAAAAAGAGACCAACCTTAGGTCTGCATTCAAAAGTGTTCATGAATTATAACAATTTATTTTAAATAGTACACTTTCAAGTCTATTTTTAAAAAGGGGGGTGACAATTAAGGGGTTAATAAACGTGCATTAGTAATATTTTGCTCGATGCGCCCTCAGGAAAGAAGCCAAAAGCATTTTTCCCCCAACTGAAATTATGTCTTTTAAATTCGAATATTGATAATATTTAAGTACAAAATTCTAATTGAGTTTTTCAGCCCTACCGTGATCCCTGGGCGTGGAGGTCGCTTCCGGAGCGCCGTCGTCTTTCTCCGGACGGATGGTCTTCATCGCCAGGCCCGATTCTTCCTCGTCCGACTCGTCTTTCTCGCTGTCCCACTTGAGCTCCAGAGCCTCGTCCTGCAGGGTGACGGACGGCTGGCTCCAGTCGAAACTGAGCACCGAGTCCGACTGACTGTCCTCTCTAGGAGACGAGAGCGAAGACACCGACTCCAAGCCGTTGAGAACCGGCTGAGACCAGTCCAGAGCCGAGGCCTGGTCTTCGTGCTCGCTCAACGACATGGGTGAATTCTCGCAGGGCTTCGAGCGCTTCACGACCTTCGGCATTTTGGAGAGCACCTCTAAAGCCAGCATGGGGCAGCCGGCCTGTAAGTGTGCATACGCAGCAGTGAAGAAGAGCCTCCTCTCTGTGAGGCTGATGGAGTCCACGGCACGGCCTTCAGCGGTCAGACCCACTTTAGCTTTTTCTGAGGAGCCGAAGTGACGGCGCAGCAGCAGCGGGTGCGTGCGGAGGTAGGTGTAGAAGTTAAAAACATCAGGACTACATGGAGACGATCCGGTTCCTGAAAGAGATTGAGATCATGTGTTATTGACTGGACTCTGGGTCTCCCACTATCACCTTTGGTTTGCTTAGTTGAGGTCTAAAAGTCACTTAATATTCAGTAGCATTACTGATTTAACTGCACTGACAAACGAGAACAAAATTAGAAGTGAATTGATCTAATTGATTAGTCTTCTGTAGAGCTAGGTTAATGAATTTTACTTCTTTATTGAACCAAACTGATCTGAATAATGACACTTTTGTCTTCTGTACAGCTACTTTATAGCTCAATATTGTTCATAATTAAAAAATAAAATATTTTTGATTCTGTTTATTTGTATCACTGTGAAGCTGCCTTGAAACAATATGTATTGCACACAGAAATAAAGCAATAGAGATTTTCATATTGATGTCATTTGTGACCCTGGAGCACAAAACCAGTCAATTTCAAGATTTATGCATCATCTGAAAGCTGAATAAATAGCTGTACATTGATGTATGGTTTGTTATGATCGGACAATATTTGTAAATCTGGAATCTGAGGGTGCAAAAAAATCTAAATATTGAGAAAATCATCTTTAAAGTTGTTCAAATGTAGTTCTTAGCAATGCATATTACTAATCAAAAATTAAGTTTTGATATATTTACGGTAGGAAATTTACAAAATATCTTCATGGAACATGATCTTAATATCCTAATGATTTTTGGCATAAAAGAAAAATGTATA
>CM041804.1:36997039-37022039 GCA_023376895.1 Aspiorhynchus laticeps | reverse complement strand
CAAAAACACATAAACGAAGGTCTAGTGCCTCTTCATATTAAACTGGTTAAATGTACATTAATTTACATGAACAGTGTTGATCCTGCATGTTATCATCCGCGAGCGTAATATGAGACGTCTCCCGCTTGCATAGTGATCTGTAAACCCTCGCTTCCAGTTACCCTCCGTATTTATGTTTAAATATTTAATAAATCCCTCCATGGAATATTTAATCCCCATTTGGTGGCCTTCTGTGTCCAAAATTGTGCAAAAACATCGTGGGACAAGGTTTTCACGCTGACCGCTCTCACTGCGAGAGCATGAGCAACTGTGTTTGTCCGAGGGAGCAACGGTAACTAAAGGGGGCGGGGCTTACCGATATGGGGCGGGGCTTACCGATAGGGGCGGGGCTTACCGAGAGCTCAATTACGTCTATGCAAGGCATTGCACTCAAGTAGGGCTCTATGAAATCCATTTTTTCCGTTAAAATTTTTCTGGACTCCTTTTTAATGGTCAAATTAAATTTCATTAATCAAAAAGCATGCCCAATTAATTAAAATCATGAAACTGATACAATTTAACATTAATTTATTAAAAGTGTAACAAAAATGATATGTTTAGGGCTCGTATGAAATGTTTAATTTTTTTCTCACCTTATGT
This sequence comes from Aspiorhynchus laticeps, assembly GCA_023376895.1. Taxonomy (NCBI): domain Eukaryota; kingdom Metazoa; phylum Chordata; class Actinopteri; order Cypriniformes; family Cyprinidae; genus Aspiorhynchus; species Aspiorhynchus laticeps. The sequence continues at coordinate 37,021,400 of CM041804.1, read as the reverse complement.
TTTATTGTTACCAAATTCTGTGTTTTAGCACGTCTGATTATTTGAATGCATACAAACCATTTTTATTTATTCTTACAGTAGCTTATGAAATGCCCCCCCCCCTCAGAAATTCTGTGTTGTGTATTTAAATTTTACTGATTATCAGATGAAGCCATAAAACATTGATTTAATTAATATTTTAATTAATGAAAATTAAACATTACATTTTTGGCAAATAAAGGGGATTTACTTTTAAAATTAAAATATTTTGTGATTATTTCTTTAAAAAATAAAGTTATTATTTTTCAACAGTAGTAGTAGTATTACGTTCATTCTAGTAAATAATAGTAATATAGCTATTTCTGGCACAATGTCTTCAAGTTAAACAGGACTTTTATTTTGACGGGTTGCCGAGTAAAGTTGTGTGTGTATATGATATGACTAGTTTTACTCAAATGAAATGGTAAAATGCTGGTTTTGATCAGTTTTGGAGATATTGTTGATGTATTTATGTCTTCATTGAGACGTCAGACGCTGAAATCACGCGCTCTGTGTATGTAGTAAACAAAACCCTGCTCCATTCACACAGAGACACATGCAGGATTCAGATTTACATCAGATACTAGTCCAGATCACCATTTGATTTAAGTGACCTAATTTTGATTAATTCATCCAAACTTTGACAAACTCCGTGACATTAAACTATAAATTCAGTTTTTATGACTGGATTCCGTCTGTGTTTACTGCATCACGGACATCATAGGACCCTACTCAAGGTACACATTTTACCAGTGCATGCATTTCACTGGGAATCGACCCCATGACCATGGTGCTATTCTCTACTGTTTGAGATACAGAGATATGCAGAACCACTATCTGAACGCTTGCCGTACCTTGACAGAGGAGCGGAGCGCGATGAGCCGGAGGCAGAGACGTGAGGAGGAAGGTGTGCAGACGAACGGCCAGCAGGAACTTCAGCCCACATTCATCCAGCGTCTCTCCACCTGAGGACAGGTTTATCACATCATAACTAGGGCTGTAAATCTAACTAAATCTAATCAATTATGCAATGTGGTGATTCATTAATCTAATCACATATTAATCATACATCAATTGCGGCTGAGAAATCACCCATAAAATATCATTTAAAGCCATTATTGTGTTACATGAGAAAAGCATGAAATAGATATTACAAAAAGTAGCTTTAGAAATAAATTTCTTATTTATTTTTTTTAATCTTTTTTTTTCATTTTCTTTTAAAATTTTTGGGTGAACTAACCCTTACTTTTTTTTTTTTTTTTAATATGGATTTTTTATTTTCAGATTTATTATTTATTTTCAGATAATTTTTTTTTATTTTTTTTTATTAATATGGATTTTTTATTTTCAGATTTTTTTTTTTTTATTAATATGGATTTTTTATTTTCAGATTTATTATTTATTTTCAGATTTTTTTTTTTTATTAATATGGATTTTTTATTTTCAGATTTATTATTTTCACATTTTTTTATAATATGTGAAAATGTTTTTTTTTTTCACTCTGACACTGAATAAGAAACTAAAACTGCCAGTAAAATGTCTTAATGAATAAGTCATTGAGTCATTCATTCATTTGATTTGTTCAAATGGCTGATTGATTCAGAACTGAAGTAAATGACTCTCTTTATGAATCATCGATTCACTCGATTCATTCAAAACGCAGACTCGTTCATAAATTGTGTGTTGTTTAGAGATGCACAACAGTTCTGCTGCGGCTTAGCTGCATTGACAAAACTAAGCAAAAACAGACAATATTGTGTATAAAATATAACAATATAAAAAAAAATGTTTTAAACTTGTATAAAATCAGTATCATGCTATTCGGGACAAAAACAGCACTCGTGAAATATTGCTCTCAATGCTCACGTGATATTGATTAACTATATCATATGATATAAATATGAGACAAAAACTCATACAGGGGCGTTTTTCTCTTGAATTTTTGGGGGCATATACAGTGGTGGCAAAAATGATTATAACTAGTATTTTCAGCAGCTAAAACTGGTTTTAAGTCAGTTATTTGTATCTTTTGCTGTAGTGTGTCAGTAGGAAACATTCATTTAGCCATTAATTGTAATAATCAGTGATATTTTAGTCTGATCTGATCATCATCAGTCTGTCTGGAGACACATGAAGAAACAGAACAAACTGAGACTAAATCCAGAAGAACTGACGCTTCAAGAAACCTCCTGCAAAGCTCCTGAGAAACTCTGCTCACACACACACACACACACACACACACACACACACACACTCACACACACACACACACACTCTCACACACACACACACACACACACACACACATGTTGGTTTTTGTGGTTTACGGGGACTCTCCATAGGCGTAATGGTTTTTATACTGAACAATCTGTGTGTGCTATTGCCCTACACCAACCCTACACCTAAACTTAGCCCTCACAGGAGACTGTGTGCATTTTTAGATTTTCAAAAAGACACCATTTAGTATGTTTTTTAAGCCTTTTGAATTACGGGGACATAGGCAGTGTCCTCATAAACCACCTTCATATTGTAATACCTCTGTCATACCCATGTCACTATACAAATTTGTGTCCTCATAAACCACATAAACCTGCACACACACACACACACACACACACACACACACACACACACACACACACACACTCTCTCACACACACACACACACACACACACACACACACACACTCTCACACATCCAGAAGAACTGTGTCTCAAGACGCTTCAAGACACCTCCTGCAAAGCTCCTGAGAAACTCTGCTCAAGAGCACCGAGGACAAAACCTGCTTTAAACACAAAGATGCTCACAACAAATGTTGATATAGTTTAGTTAATAGAAGTTAATTGATAAAGAAAATCTATTTTTGACAGCGTCCTCATTTTACAGCTTAAAGTGTCTAAAGCTTTTAACAGTTCTGTAGCTTTGCAGGAGGTTTCTTGAAGCGTCAGTTCTTCTGGATCTGTGTGTGTGTGTGTGTGTGTGTGTGTGTGAGAGTGAGTGTGAGAGTGAGAGTGAGTGTGTGTGAGTGTGTGTGAGTGTGTGTGTGTGTGTGTGTGTGTGAGAGTGTGTGTGTGTGTAGGGATGGGTATCGTTAAGGTTTTAACGGTATTACTACTCTTATCGATACTGCTTATCGGTCCGGTACTTTAACGGTATTCTTATCGGTACTTTTTGTTATACTGTATATATATATATATATATATATATTATAACAAATTAGGAGCTGAACTAACATTACTTTATATTCTGAAATGTAAAATAAATATTTAATTAAATTAATATAAAACATCAATTTGTAAATGCACCAGTGTGCAGGCATTTTTAGTGTTTTATATACATAAGATACAGTAAGAATATTAACAAAGAAACAAAGTAAAAACAAACTGACAAATACAATAAATATACAAATGAAATGAAATAAACAGTGCTTTAATTTTTCCATGAAGGTCTACTAACATTACTGTTCAGGCAAGTAATAGCTACAAAAGAAATCTAAAAGTAATCAAATGTAAATGCGCACTGCATAGTTTTCACTGTATGTATTGATAGATTAATGCTTATTAAAGCTATACCGTTATTCAGATTAAGAGCTGTGGGGGATTTTCTCTTTGCATTTTGTTCTTTGATTAACATTGAAGCGCCAGTCTGTCACTTTAAGGCAATATATTGACACACATCGGATTTTCTCCGAACAGTTCTGGTCCACTTAAGACAAACTGTTTAAGTGAATACTCTCGTAGCTGGCCATTGTGACATATTTTTGTGTGTATTTGATCGTTTGGACGTGCCCGAAGCTCAAACTGTAATCTGCTTGTCTGTTTTGGAGCGCTCCGCGCAGGCACGCACACACACACACATACACACACGCGCGCGCGCACGCACACACACACACACACACACACACACACACACACACACACACACACACACATTTCAGCCTGGGAAACAGCGTCTCTTGTGCGGATTGTACTTTCAACGTTTTATTATCAAACATGTCCCGCAATTTAGCAACAGTAAAGACGGCATCTTACAACAATCACCGATTGAGCTGATTCTGACGTTAAGTGTTGGTTAGGGAGGAACGAATGCGCACCGCTGTAAAGGGATGGAAGTTGTGCTAGAAGAAACGCGGCTATAATCCTTAGAAGCCAAAATCAAAAATAAATAAATAAACTTAGCTTAATATAACAGCCACAGACCTAAAGCGTAAGCAGCTGTTTGAATAGTTAGTTCTCTATTCTATCATAATTAAACAGGGCTTTCATGTTGCGCGTGCTGAAGCTCCTCCACGTGAGCGCGATCTCGCTTCTGAATTACGAATAGCAAAAATGCATCATAGACAAATGTTTGAATATTATTGCATATAAAACAGCTGGCAACTCTGGTGAGATAGAATTTGCAAGATAATGTGTATATATAGCAACAATAAATGTGTGTTTTCATAATTTCTCCAGTACCGACAGCAGAACCGATAACGTCAGAGCTTATCGATACTCCGGTCTTTCATAATTTAGCACCAAGACCGATTTAATACCGAGTTTCGGTACCCATCCCTATGTGTGTGTGTGAGTGTGTGTGAGTGTGTGTGAGTGTGTGTGAGTGTGTGAGTGTGTGTGTGAGAGTGAGTGTGTGTGTGTGTGTGTGTGTGTGTGTGTGTGTGAGTGTGAGTGTGTGAGTGAGTGTGTGTGTGTGTGTGTGTGTATGTGTGAGCAGAGTTTCTCAGGAGCTTTGCAGGAGGTTTCTTGAAGCGTCAGTTCTTCTGGATTTAGTCTCAGTTTGTTCTGTTTCTTCATGTGACTCCAGACAGACTGATGATGATCAGATCAGACTAAAATATCACTGGAGTATTACAATTAATGACTAAATTAATGTTTCCTCCTGACACACTACAGCAAAAGATACAAATAACGGACTTAAACCCAGTTTTAGCTGCTGGAGATACTAGTGTTATAATCATTTTGGCCAGCGCTGTAAGTGTATTCCATCATAACACAAATTAAAGAAGTGAAAGATACTGACCTTGGCCTTTCCCTTGGCTTTCTCCAATGTCTGTGCTAGTGGAAGCAACGGTGTCCGCTAAAGCCATCAGAGACATCTGCTCCATCCGCGTCAGGCCCGGCAGGCTGGAGTGAAGCAGGTGTCCTGATAGCACCTGTGCATGTTCGGAGCCGAAAAACATAGGGCTGTATTTCGACAGATCGATGACTTTAGCGTTTGCATCCTCCTCATCGCCATCAAAAGGGTCCATGTCATCCGCACCGACGCCGGCGGTCTGGAAGAGCTGGTCGTAAGCGTCGCTTCGGCCGTGAGCGCTCACGCTCTCCGATCGTTCTGCGGCACTCGGAGCCGTTTCCTCGTCGGCGGCTAGCAGCGCGTATAAAGGCAGCGGCGGGATGGAGTCGATCTCGGTGTAGTCTGAGCTCTCAGCTTTGCTGAACATCTTAGGATCTCGAGCGGTGCTTCCGCTGGCGCTGATGGTGAGCGAGCGCAGACGCCGTTCCTGGTTAATCGTGGTGTCCTTCATAGACACGATCTCCCCAGCGATGCACTTCACCAGATGGGACAGGATTGCTTTAGCTCTCCGCACCTTCCCGAGGTCCATGAGCTCCAGCAGCTGCACCGGATGATACTGGGGAAGAGTCGGAAACAGATGATAGGCTGCCTCAAACAACCCAGAATCCTCCATCTCGGCCGGGAGGTCGTATACGGTTCTCTTTCCACTCAGCTTCTGAGCCAAACTAGTCATGGATCTAGTGAGGGTCTTTTTAGAAGGATTCGGACTGAGTCCCTCCGGTTTATTAAGCGACGTCACGCTACCGTTAACCGCCGGTTTGACCGGCTGCCATTGAGAATAGACGTGCATTTCGCAATCCATCCCGACTACTAAGATGCCATCTCGCACCCAAGATAGAGAGACAGGAATTGGTAGAGAACCTTCAACCGATGACACCAGATCCACTATACGGAGGAGAACCAATCTGGAGCAGCTATGCTCCTTACTGCAGAGTCCCAGATCTGGAGGTTTTCCAGAAAGCATCCCGTACATGTACAGTTTGGATCCTAGCCCTACTGTTAATACGTGAGAGCCGTCTTCTCTGGAAACCCAGTCTAAGTGGACCTGGCTCTTAACTGAACTGCCGTTATCACAGTCTGAGCTGTAAGCGCCGCAGACTTTAAGCGTCTGCTCCAGAATCCACTGAGAGCCTCCGGTGGAGTCGCACTGGAAGATGCTGATGTGCATGATGGGTTCGTGGCTCCGGTGCGCGACCGCGACTCGGCTGGTGTGACAGCAGCTGAGACCCATGAGCTGACCGGACACGCTCAGAGCGCTGCTGCTGACCAGGCCCTCCTCCACCAGCAGAGGCCACTCCTCCCAGACGTATGACGGGTCAGCAGAGCCATCGGGGTCAGAGACGGCGCTGCACCTCCAGAACCGGACGGATCCGTCTGAGCAAGACGTGGCCAGCAGATACGGAGAGCGTCCGGCCGGCTGCAGAGACGAGGCGCTCAAATGACCTGCGATGCAAATGTCTCATGAAGTATATAATATCTTTGAAAATGTTTTTTGACATTATGGACCTGTGTAACTGCTTTAAATTGATGCACAAGGGTTAATATTGCTGTGGAAATAATCAAGTCTTTGGAGTTATTCACGTTGTAGTAATTGGTTACATTTTCTTTTAATATTAGATGAAGGTTGAGTAGAATAACGTCACCTCATCGTACCTAGTTTTTGAAAATGTGTGTTATATTGTGTTCTTAAAGCAAATCTTTCACTGATTGTTTACAGTTTTTACAGGCCATAATGGGAATAATCCTAACATCACGCAGCACTGAAGCATCTCCTCATCAAAGGTACACAGAGGTGTTTTTGGTCACCTGCAGCAGGTGATACACGTATGACTTCAACGCCCGGCGGCAGGTCCAGCTCCTGGCTGAAGACTTCTGTGCTGGTCAGAGCGAGGCGGCAGGCGCTCTGGAGGTTAGACGTCTTCGGCTTGGGTCTCGGGGTTTGTGGCGAGCCCACCGTCTCAAAGTTAAACTGAGAGCTGTTCACAGATGATGGAGACACTGTCTCTCTGTCTGGAGTCTGTGTTTGCTCTGAAAGAACCACACAAATCTGAGGTTCAGTCAAATATAATACAGTATACTGTCAAATATACTGTAAATATATACAGTCAAATATAAAAACTACATGCATAACCTTTCATTAGAATGCAATTATTTGCTCTGTCTTTTCTTTACAGGTGACATTATAATTAGTGGCTGACCGATATGGATGCAACGCAGATGCCGATATAAAGCCGATAAATATGATATATCACATTATTTAATTTAAAGATAACAAAAACACATGCATAACAATCGCTGAAATTAAACCGTAGTTATTTTGCATAATAGTATATAAAAATTAGGGGTGTGCGATATTGACAAAAAGTAATATCTCGATATTTTCTGGGATTTTATTGATAACGATAATTAGAGGATATTTAGCTGAGTGTGTTATTGTGCTGGTATCTTAAGGACTGTCGTGGACAGCTGACTCCTAAAGTTTATGATATTCTTCATATTCTGTGTAATGATCAGTTCACATTGATAGAAATTAACTTTTTCTATTAAGTTTAAATTGATTTTTACATTTTATGAGCAATTTTACCTTAAAAAAAAGGTAAAAAGCCTTTTTTTTTTATGTCTATTATCTTTTGAGTCAAATTCTTACATTTAATCAGTGAATTAGCATAATAAGACATTTGGGCTGTTACCAAGCAAATTAAATCAGTATCAATAAAATGAATCTTCACAATGCAGAGGAAGCACAGAAGCTGCGTCTGAAGAGGTGTTTACACACGGTTTAATGCAGGACATGAATGCATTTAACATGCAACTACAAATGCATAAATTATGTTTTCATATATTAAACAAAAAATGTTACAATACTGATATTTGAAATTATGTAAATAATAAAAGATACTTTAAATGTGAAATTAAACCCGCCAGCAGGTGGCAGCAAGTCACAGTTAATAAGTGAGTCATTGTGATTGAACCGAATCATTTAAACGATTGATTCATTCAGGAGCGAATCACTGTCATGTTGCTCCGAGACACTAAACAGTGCTGTGACTGTGTTTGGAATTATTTCTGTTGCCGAAATAGCGCAAAAACAGGAAATATACCACGGGTTTCACAGACAAGGCTTAAACCTAGTCCCAAAATGTAAATCTGAGCGGTTTCAACTGAAATAAACTCACACTGATTGATCTTAAAATATATCAGTGCCTTTGTTTTGTCTCAAGATGCACACAGTAATGTTTTTTCTAAGCATGTTTATAAAAATTACTTAAATGTCCTAATTGAACTGTGGCCTAATCCTGGCTTAGTCTAAACCCTGTCTGTGAAACCAGGCCTTAGTGTCTAAAACGCAAGTCTCTAAATTAACTTCTTGTTTATTAAACTGTTGCATAAAATATTACATTTGTAATCATGGTAATTTTGGAAAAAACCTGCACTCTTCGTGTGAAATTGATTAACTATATAAAGTGGGATAAATATATACATTTCTAAAATGTATTTTATTAGACTGAATCATGCATTGAAAGAACACACTCTAGTCTAGACTTCACGTAATGTAAGCGTGAGCTCTGTTTTAACATCATTAAAACAACAATTTCGATATTATCGCAGAGGACATATATCGCACACCCCTAATAAAAATAATTATATCATTTCAACTTCACAACAAAAAAATAATAATTATTAGTAAAATAAAAATATTTAAATTTCTTGATCCTGCGATTCAATTATAATATTTTTCACAAATAAAGAAATTGTTAAAATAAAAATAAAATCCATGTAACTAACAGTGCAACCCTTGTGCACTGGGACAAGGTTGCGCTGTCAAAATAAAAGTCAGTCAACAGAAAACAATGTTGGCCGATATATCGGTCGACCACAATCTTAAAGCAGTGCTCATTAGGGCTGGGATGATAAATCGATGCAGAATCGATTCTAAGATTTTCCGAATGCATCGTGATTCCTCTGGAATGGATTCTGAGGTTAGATTTTAACAGCAGATGGCGCTCTAATCTAGTTTTTATCCACACACTCAAATGCTGATGAAGTAGAGCGCTTGTGAGTAATTTCACCTCGGCTCAGAATGCTTTTATGACGCCAGATTAATGTAAACACAGCCCACTGTGAACAGTGTGTGTAAGGCAGGGCTCGACAGTGCGAGCATTTCACTCGCATTTGCGACTAAAAATAGATGTGCGCGAACTGGAAAATGTATTTAGGAGCATGAGTGCGAATACAATACAAGATACAAAACAGCCTAACTTATACAGTAGCCTATAACAAACGTATTAATTCATTCAGTTTATTTATGGAAAAATAGCGATACAGCCTCACATGATAACTGAACTTTAAAAAGGCAACGGTTTAATTTAAATGAGCACAGATGAGAAGAAAAGCGGAGCGAGTGAAGAAGACGCGCTGAATGACGCATATTCGCCACTAGAGGGCGCTGACGTGGCCTATCCACTGATCTATAATAGAGAACAGTGGGCCTATCTACTGTATATATTGACTGATTCGTTATTATTGTTCAGCAACACAGGTTCCATTAGTTAACATGGAAAAACAATGACTGCATTTATTAATCATGTTCATCTTAATTTCAACTTTTAATAATACATTATAAAATCAAAAGTTGTCTGTTAATATAATTCAATGGAGCTAACATTAACTAACATAGTTGTATTTTTTATTAATCAACATTAACAAAGAATATTAACTACTGCAACAATTAGCTATTGCACATTGTTAATGTTAACCTGCTTTAATGTTAACAAATGGGATCTTATTGTAAAGTGTTACCTATTGTTCATTTGAACAATCTTTTGCACTCTAATCTTGAAACTTGTTTACTTTATATTTTTGTGCATTTTTTAATAAAGTATTTTAGTAAATTATCTTTAATGGTTATTTAAGGAGAAAACAACACTTGGACAACACTTTTTTCACTTAGAAATTATATATTGTGATTAAAAAAAACAAAAAAACATACCGTGACAAAAGCTTCAATGACTATTGTGAAAATTTGATACAGTCACATATCTAATGTACATACAGTTTAATAGGACTGTAACTAATTGCATAATTAGCCTATTAAATAGTGTCTGAAGCAAAATTATTTAAAACCCTTGTGTACTTTCTGTATTCTGATAAATTAAATAATTGTGCTTGTAAATGTCCCCTTATTAAGCTAAAACACCTAATTTGAAAAATTTGCATTGCGCCCCTAAATTTCTTTAATGTGCTCCTAAATTTTTTGACCTAGGAGCACCTGTGCTCCTTGGGAAAAAAGTAAGCGTCAAGCCCTGGTGTAAGGATTTGGAAACAAGCAGAGAACGGCTGATTCTAAAGCATGCAGTGTTCCAAACTAAACTCAGAATCCACTCCAGAAATAATCGCAATGATTCGGAAAATCTCAGAATCGATGCTGAATCATTTCTTGATTCGCGATGCATCGGTTTATTTTCCCAGCCCTAGTGCTCATGCTCTTATTTAGGCTTTGTTTGATCAAACTTGCACTCATGTCTGACCCCAACCTGGCACTTTTCACAGTCCAATCAAGTGTGTGTCAAGTGTGTGTTTTTTTTTTTTTTTTCCTCTCTCTCTCTATCCCCCATTCTCCTTTTTTCTCTCTCTCTCTCTCTCTCTCTCTCCCCCTTCTCTGTTGACTTTCCCCACAACCTTTTTTTTTTTTTTTTTTTTATGTATTTTTTTTTTTTTTATGTATTATTTTTTTTTTTTTCCTTTCTTCTTTCTTCTTTCTCTCTCTTGTTTTCTCTGTCCCCTGGTCTTGTCTGTCACAGTGTGGTTAAGTAAAAGGGTATATAAAATGAAATTAATTAATTAATATAAAAAAAAAAAAAAAATAAATAAATAAATAAATAAATAAATATATTTAATAAAAAAAAAATAAAAAAAAAAAAATAAAAGAAACAAGGCTGTGAATGATGATAGCATAACCACGCATATGTACTGTCATGTGTTATCTGTGCTACTGACAGGCCAAAAAAAAAAAAAAAAAAAAAAAAAGTGTGTGTCTCATAATAAAGCATACGCTCCATTACAAACCCATAATGACGGGAACTGCGTCCAGCTGTAGATGCCACATGTGCAGGAGTGACCTGCCGCTCTGAGTGACCTCCATCACCACCAGGAAGAAGCGAGCGGAGAAGAGCGTCCGGCTGGGAACTGACCGGAGGACAAACATTTATAACACAGCACAGAAACACAACAAACGCTGCGGCGTTATCAGAGAGAATGAGATTCTACCAGAGTCCTGCAGGTTATCGTCTACTCTCTCATTTCCCAAGATCAGGTCCTCCTCGAACACGTGCAACAGCTGCGTCTCTTTCCCCTGCTGAACAAACAGAGAGAGACGTGAGCGCTGAGCATTCTGGGAAATAACATGATGCTCTTATATTAGCCACTTTGCCCATAACTTGTTTTAATCCTTTCTAACGATGCCTGAGAACACGATTTGCTTTAATGTGATTATTAAGCATGCAATTATCTTTTTACAGTTTTCAATAAATGCTGTTTCACACGAACTCCGTCTCTAATGAGTTTGAGTCGTTTATAATGTGCAACATCCACCAAACGTCTTCGCAAGTTTGTAACGAAAAGCATTTATACATCTGCTGTCAACAAAAGAGAAGCATTTCAAAATAAAAGTTTCCCTGCAGTTTTCCTATAAAATAAAAGCTCTATGGTTTAACAAATAATAATAAAAATAAATATAGAATTGTAACTGTACTGTTGTTATATAAATAATAATAGCAGTTATTATTATGATTATTATTAATAAAATTAAAAATATTTTTGTGAAATACTCTACAGTTCAATAGTATCATAGTGATATTTCTTTATTGATTTATAATTTATAACTTATAATATATATTTAATTTAATAAATATATATTTTTATAATTTGATTTAATTCATTCTAGTGCTGTGATTAATGATTAATCGCATCCAAAATAAAAGTTTTTGTTTACACAATACATGTGTGTACTGTGTTTATTTATAATATATATATATATATATATATATATATATATATATATATATATATATATATATACACACACACAGTATATATTTTGAAAATATTTACATTTATATATTTATATTCTTATATTTTATATATATATATATATATATATATATATATATATATATATATATATATACACACACATACATACATACACACATATACATACAATATAATATAATATAATATAATATAATATAATATACAAACATCACATATTTTTCTTAAATATATACATGCATGTGTTTGTATTTATATGCACATAATACATATACACAGTATACACATATTATGTAAACAAAATATTTATTTTGGATGCGATTAATCACTTGACAGCACTAATTCATTCATTAATTATCATTGCAATTAGACATATTTCCCCAATTTTTCCTGTACAGTCTCACGGCTGGTAAACGTCCCCAGCTATCAGCAGGTGTGGTAAATGTTAGTTTTAGGCTCTGATTAAGCATCTGTAGTGGATCTTATACGTACAAAGTCTGTGATGGCATCAAGCTCAATGATGCAGCCTGGTCTGGCCGTCGACTGCTGGCTGATGATGTTAAACACCTCTCCAACATATTTCTGGAGGAAAAACACATGATAGATAAGCAGGACTCTACTATTTGATATACTGATACACTATATTGCCAAAAGTATTGGCACCCCTTCTAATGAACAGCTTTGACTACTTTAGTAATTTCTATGAGTACAAATCTTAATGTTAAAGCATATAATGATATTCTAGGAAATTGTGTGCTTCTAATATTATAGCAACAGTTTGGACTCTTTTCTATTCTAACATGACAATGTCTCTGTGTATAAGACAAGGTTCAAAAAGAAAATGATTGATTGAGTCAGTGTGGAAGAACTTGACTGGTCTGCATAAAACCAAGTCCTAATCCCAGTTTAACACCTCTGGTGTGACTGTAAATGCAGACCTTGAGCCAAAAACTCATCACCAAACACTAATGACTTGTACATATGGGTTCAGTCATTTTAGACACTTACAAAACTGTTGCAGCAGAGATGAAATACAATTTTTAAATACATGAATTATGTTTTCATCGTTGTTGCCACAGATTTGGAAGTGCATTTTTCTGTTCTAAAGAAGGGGGTGCCAATACTTTTGTCTATATAGTGTATGTACAAGTCATTGGTGTTTGGTGATGAGTTTTTGTCTCAAGGTCTGCATTTACAGTCACACCAGAGGTGTTAAACTGGAATTAGGACTTGGTTTTATGCAGACCAGTCAAGTTCTTCCACACTGACTCAATCAATCATTTTCTTTTTGAACCTTGTCTTATACACAGAGACATTGTCATGTTAGAATAGAAAAGAGTCCAAACTGTTGCTATAATATTAGAAGCACACAATTTCCTAGAATATCATTATATGCTTTAACATTAAGATTTGTACTCATAGAAATTACTAAAGTAGTTCATTAGAAGGGGTGCCAATACTTTTGGCAATATAGTGTATAACAGCCAGGCTCATTCTTACAGAGATGTCGGGGTTGGAGAGTTCACTCAGGAGTTTTTTGGCCTCGATGATGGCCTGATAGAGCCTCAGCGAGTGTCCGTCACTGGCGATGAAGCAGGCGCTGGGTGAGTTTCCATACACACCTTTGGGAAGGAAATGAAATATGAATAAACCAACAGTATCATCCAATCAGCTGCAAGCTGGAGAACAGACAGGCGTGACACGCGAGGCTCCACCAGTTAAACTTTTAAAGATGCACATTAAATATTCATGAGCTGAATACACATTTATGAATATTCCATGCAGCAGACTCGGTTCATACAGGGATGCTTTCCTGTAAATGTTTCCCGCTCGCTCATTAAAAATCTCTGAAAATATAAATGTAAGACTGTCAGAATGAACAAGTTTTCCATAGTGAGTTATGCTTTTATATCAAGATCTAAGGAAGCGGTCCGTTGCTAGGGATGAGGGATGCGGTTGCTAACAGGGCTGCAACAAACGATTATTTTGATAATCGATTAATCTAACGATTATTAAAACGATTAATCGTCAATTATTACGCTGGTTAATCAGTAGACTTTGATTATTCGGTATTACGTAATCACTTCAGCTTTTAAAAATTATATTATACAATTACACAATTGATTCATACAAATAAATATAATTGGCTCACAAAATGAGATGACAGACATTGACATTCGTAAACAACATACGCAACATATGTACGTGGATACGTTGTTTACGCTATAGGCGAAATGGAGCTATAGGGTGACGCAAAGGAGATGAATTGTTGAATAAAGTGGTTATTTTTGTTTTCTTTGCTCACAAAAAGTATCTCGTAGTTTTGTAAAATTACGGTTGAGCCGCTGATGTCACATGGATTATTTTAACGATGTCCTTGCTACGTTTCTGAGCCTTGATCATGTTAATTGCTGTCTATGGAGAGCTCTCGGAGTTCATCAACAATATCTTAATTTGTGTTCTGAAGATGAACAAAGGTCTTAAGCCCTGTTCACATCAAGCACGATAACGATAAAGATATAGTTCTAAAAATCGTTCTCAGTATTAAAGAATAGCAGAGTCCACACCACAACTATAACAATAAAGGCACAGAGAAACGATATCGTTGGAATCACTTCCAGAACGATTTTTGTCCAGCTGATGAACGATACAAACACTGACAGCCAATCAGAATCCATCCTGCTATAATGTGCTCGAGAATTTAAAGCGGCAGGCGCACGTGCGCTTAGAATAAACAGACGATATCGTTCGCTGGTGTGGACGCTAATATAGTTATCTTTATCGTGCTTGGTGTGAACGGGGCTTTAGTTTGGAACGACATGAGGGTGAGTAATTAATGATATTTTAATTTTTAGGTGAACTAACCCTTTAACAGCAAAAACCAAAGATTTTAGAGCACTCGCGCTATAATCCTCTGATTAGACAGACAGGACCGTTGATTGCCTAGAAACATTAAAAAACGCAACGCATTGCTATTTTTCTTTTTAAAGCCACCAAAAAAAGGCAATGCGGTGCGCCTCGTGTTTTCAGACATACAATGCACTACACTGCAAAAAATATTTTTTTTTGTCTTGTTTTCTAGCATAAATATCTAAACATTCTTGAATCAAGATGCATTTACTGTACAAGTGAAATGATTTAAGATATTAAGTCTTGTTTTCTGTAAAAAAAATATATAAAAAATGTTAGTTTTTCCTTAAAACAAGCAAAAACATCTGCTAATGGGATAAGAAAAATATTCTTAATTCAAAGGCTAAACACGATTATTTTTCTTACCCCACTGGTAGATATTTTTGCTTGTTTTAAGGAAAAACTAACATTTTTTATATATTTTTTTTACAGAAAACAAGACTTAATATCTTAAATCATTTCACTTGTACAGTAAATGCATCTTGATTCAAGAATATTTAGATATTTATGCTAGAAAACAAGACAAAAACACTAAGTAAGAGAATTATTTTTTGCAGTGTAGTGCATTGTATGTCTGAAAACACAAGGCGCACCGCATTGCCTTTTTTTGGTGGCTTTAAAAAGAAAAATAGCAATGCGTTGCGTTTTTTAATGTTTCTAGGCAATCAACGGTCCTGGATAGTTCACCTAAAAATTAAAATATCATTAATTACTCACCCTCATGTCGTTCCAAACCTGTAAGACCTTTGTTCATCTTCTGAGCACAAATTAAGATATTGTTGATGAAATCCGAGAGCTCTCCATAGACAGCAATTAACATGATCAAGGCTCAGAAACGTAGCAAGGACATCGTTAAAATAATCCATTTGACATCAGCGGCTCAACCGTAATTTTACGAAGCTACGAGATACTTTTTGTGTGCAAAAAAACCCTAAGTAAGAGAATGATTACAGTGTAAGGAATCGTTCCTCACCGAGGCAGCTGCTGGGGATGAGTGCAGGCAGCCAGGCCACGTTAGAGAAGGCAGAGGCGTGCAGAGAGTTGATCCTGGCCAGCTCCGACACGCCACCCGAGAACGACAGCGGCCCCACCGGATCCACCCGCCACAGGATCAGCTCGCTGTAGACGGCGCTGGGGTCCTGCGAGACGCCGCCGGACGACGCTCTGCTCCTGCGGGCCGGGGCGGTCAGAGCGGCGGCGGGCGTCCGCAGGGCGTTGTGGTGCGAGGTGGTGAGCAGCAGCGGCAGCAGAGAGTGGCAGGCCAGATCGTTGAGGTGGAAGCGATGACCGCAGTACCGTGACTTGTGAGAGACGCTGAGCACCGTGGAGAAGGCCGAGTCCTCGGCGAAGCTGACGGCCCACTGGTTGAGCGAGCCGTCGGCGTGTTTGGAGATCATCAGGACGCTGGGGGTGAAGATGCTGAGCCGCAGGCTGCTGGGGGCGGGTTTGTTCTGGCTCTGTCCGATCAGAGCGGAGGAGGACGAGTGCGGCAGGCCCGCGGGACGCTGACGGCCGTGCTGGATGGCCAGGTCCACGTTTCTGTTGCAGGCGTACATGACCACGCTGCGGCTGAGAGAGTTGGCGTCGTCGGTGGGGAAAGCCACGGGAATCCTAGACACGAAGGAAACCTGGGAACAGAACAAACTCATCAGAGATGAAAGATCAGTAGAGCTGCCCTCGACTAAAGATTTGTCTGGACGTTCACTTGAAGCATTAGTCGACTAATCGCATGTTTATTAATAACTAGGGCTGCAACGATTAGTCGACATTATCGACAACGTCGACAATAAAAAATTGCCGAAAAATATTTTTGTTGTCGAGTAGTCGTTTGATCTCATTTGACCTAATGCAAGAGCCTGCAATACTGCGGTTTGACCAGTAGTTCAGCCCTCCTGGATGCAATTCAAGAGAAGACAGCGCTTCAGAGCAAACGCAGCCGAACCTGAAGCTGCTGAGCGGCGTTTGGATGAATATGTAAATATATGCTGCGCGCTTTCGTCTCAATAACGAAATAAACAACAAAAACTGACAGTGGTGTGAAAGCAGCAGTTAAAAACGCATCTGATTACAGCGATGTGGATATTTGCACGAGCTCTGCAGTAAAGTCCAGTCACGTCACGTTTATTTATATAGTACTTTATGCAATAGATAGCCTTAATTCAAGCAGCTTTAGGGCGAATCCCATTTCTCTGTCTTACCCCTTCCCCTTCATCTTACCCCTAGCCCTTGTCCCTCAAAACCGAGTGGTAAGCACTAGGGGTGAAAACACACCCCTATGAAATGAGACACCACTTGGTTACGGTTACATCATCGTACATCGTCTCTAGCTGGCTGCTTCGTCACCAGAGGTGACGAGTGTTGATCACAAACTTCCAAGATGCGTCTGCAAGTGTGTGTGTGTCGATCACGTGGGTTTTAGTGATGTTTTTGCGATTGTCTGCAACAAACTTTCAATTAAGAACATGGTTGCAAATATATATGTACAGGACTGTGTAGAGCACAAAACAAAACTGTCGAAATTTTTAAATAAATTTAAGCCGAAAATACATTTATGGGACTCTCTGGATGACCTTGTTGCCGGTTGCGCAGTGTGTTCTGGGTACCCCTTGGTTTCAAGTAAGCTCGCGAAAATGCTTGGTTTTAAGGGGTATCTACCACTTCATCTTAGCCCTACCCCTCGATCAAAACCAGAATTGGGACAGCCCTTACTCTCACGTGAACGCGCAAAACTAAGGGGAAGGGGTAAGACAGAGAAATGGGTTTCACCCTTACAGTATTAAACATGAAAAACCAGAGTCAGTGTCGATTTCAGTTAGAATTACAACTTGATTTTCTGTTATAAAGCAGCTCTCCAGTGTGGAGCTAGCTAGTAATAAAAAAAATTATTAGTGGGAAAAAAAAATTATTTCATTAAAGTGATAGTTTAGTTTGCAAAGATCAAAGCTTGATCTAGCTCAGGACTGTTTTGATTATGATAGCCCTATAAGGTATTTTAAGAGAGATTATTTTGTGAATAAAATAATTTATCCAAAAATCAAACTACTTTCACTTACCTTTATTTTGTTTGTTATCCATATGACTTATAAAAGATGATTGATGTGTCTCAGTTACTTTTTCATATAGCTAATTACATGGTGAATGACAGAGTTTCTCTGGCGGTCATCTATTTTGTGTGCCAAATATATATATTTGCATAAATTAATTTCATAATAATTGTAATTACATAATATGACTTTCAATAGCTGAAGTGATTACCGTTATATATTTGGTAGAATATGCATAACTCAACATTGTAACTAATTGCAAAAGCTGAATAATCAGTCAACGGCTACTGATTAATCGGCGGGATAATCGACGGTTAGTCGATTAATCGGCCGATTAATCGATTACCAAAATAATCGTTTGTTGCAGCCCTTTTAATAACCCATTTAAATCTAAATAATATGCCTTTAAAGGGTTAGTTCAGCCCAAAATTAAAATTGTGTCATTGTCAAAAAAGTCACCTGCCACAGCACTAGTGTGTACGCATTTATATTTAGTCATTTAGCAGATTGTATATGTGACCCACGCTGGCAAAATGAGTATGAATGCGCACGGTCTAATTTTGAGGTTTTCACAAAAATTAGTTCATTAAGCCCTCTTCTAGCGATCCAAATGCTCCAAATAGTAATTAAACATCTAAAATCATCTTTATTTGTATGTTTTATGAAAGGAGCACCTGCTTCTCAAGTTGTCGGTTTATTGTTGCAAAGCGCAACATTCCAGCTTTATGAATATTCATATCGATGATATGAGACAAACCAGTGAAATATGATTTTCAAACCCATGATGATGACAACAAAACAATCACGCTGACATTTGTGCTGATAAGATGCACAATCTCTCTATAAAGTACATTATTGTGAAATATGTCTTGGTGAGATTCACACAAACATAATCTGTTATGTCTTACATGAACGTTTAGTTAATGTTTGGGGAAAAATCTGATGTGCAACATTATATTATATCCATGCATTACAGTAGATCTCAATATAGATCTGTCTATTAATCAAACATTAATAGAAAAGACAGAATCACTCGCTGCTCTTCATTAAACTACTATTTATTTGCATCTTTGTTCTTATTTTTAATAACACAGATAAAATAAAAACTCAATTAATATAGTAATTATTATTAAGAAAAGAATTGGAGAAAAATATAAAACATTGCTTTGGAATCTTAAACTCGATTTTTATCAAAATCAACTCTGCTGACTCCATCGCCGTCAAACGGCTGTAGCTCAGTAATTTTTTGTCTGATTTCAAAAGTCATATATAATTTTGAAGGTATTTTAATGGAGAATGACTCATTCTGACTCATTTTGCCAGCACGGGTCACATATATGCAGATTGCATGCGGTTGCTAAGGAGAAATGTGTGGTTACAGTGTGTTCTAGGCATTATCTGAGGAAGCACAAACGCTCTCAGGATCTGCGTCTGTACCTGCGCCTGTCGGAACATGCCAGGCTGGTATTCGTCCAGCCAGTCGACGTGCCACACCAGCAGCGAGCCGTCCATCGGGTGGATGCTAAACAGCATGTCTGCTGCTCTGTTCCAGTCTCCCAGCAGCACATCCAGCTGATGATCCACCGCCGCCGCAGGGAGAGCGATGGAGCCCAGAGCCGCAGCATCAGCACCGCTCCCCTCCTCATCAGCATCTGCTCAGAACAGAGAGATCTCAGCTTCATATGATCCTCACATGCCGTTCACACAGGCCTATTACTCTAGAAATGCCACCAATAAAACTGCAAACACAGTGACTTTTATTTTTTAAGTAGAACAGTAAAGAAGATTTTTAGCTGAAAACGTGCTCCTTGGTGATTCATAAATTCTACTGAAGAAAAAGTCATCTACATCTCGGATGGCCTGAGAGTTAATAAATGAACAGTACATTTTTAAAACATTTTTGTAAACATCTCTTCCATCTTTATTTGACCCTCTAACTCTAGCACTATGTTTGTTTTCTTATTTAGTATACAATTAACAAAAAGCAAAAAAGCCCTCTAACACTAGCTTCTCTATTCTTTTTCTATTCTATGTTTTCTTTTTATTTATTATATAATAAAATAAAAAAACCTTGCTATGTGTGCTGTGTTAAGCTAACTGAGATTGTTATAGCACTTGCATATCATTGCTCTTTTGTTGTTTTTGATTGCTTCTATTGTCCTCATTTGTAAGTCACTTTGGATAAAAGCGTCTGCTAAATGACTAAATGTAACTGTCCCTTTAATAGGGCCATATGAAATCTGTTTTATTTTTTTCTAAATTAATTTTTTTCCGTTTTAATTTTTCTGGACTCCTTTTTAATGGTCAAATTAAATTTCATTAATCAAAAATCATGTCTAATTAATTAAAATCATGAAACTTATACAATTTAACATTAATTATTAAAAGTGTAACAAAAATGATATGTTTAGGCTCGTATGAAATGTTTTATTGTTTTAGCACATCTAATTATTTGAATGCATACAAATAATTTTTATTTATTCTTACAGTAGCTTTATGAAATGCCCCCCCCCCCTCAGAAATTCTGTGTTGTGTATTTAAATTTTACTGATTATCAGATGAAGACATAAAACATTGATTTAATATATATTTTAATTAAAATTAAACATTTACATTTTTGGCAAATAAAGGGGATTTACTTTTAAAATTAAAATATTTTGTGATTATTTCTTTAAAAAATAAAGTTATTATTTTTCAACAGTAGTAGTAGTATTACGTTCATTCTACTAAATAATAGTAATATAGCTATTTCTGACACAATGTCTTCAAGTTAAACAGGACTTTTATTTTGACGGGTTGCCGAGTAAAGTTCTGTGTGTATATGATATGACTAGTTTTACTCAAATGAAATGGTAAAATGCTGGTTTTGATCAGTTTTGGAGATATTGTTGATGTATTTATGTCTTCATTGAGACGTCAGACGCTGAAATCACGCGCTCTGTGTATGTAGTAAACAAAACCCTGCTCCGTTCACACAGAGACACATGCAGGATTCAGATTCACATCAGATACTAGTCCAGATCACCATTTGATTTAAGTGACCTACTTTTGATTAATGCATCCAAACTTTGACAAACTCCGTGATGTTAAACTATAAATTCAGTTTTTATGACTGGATTCCGTCTGTGTTTACTGCATCACGGACATCATAGAGGCGTACTTTAATAAACGGTTCTGCCTCATCTTGACTGGTTCACATCATTAGTGTCACTCTCACATGTGAACACCGTAAATCAGTCCTGTCCTCTAATATATGGCTCAGATGATGCACACGGTACCGTAGCTCTCTGTAGGTCCGTTCTGCTCGCCGCTGCTCCTCAGCTGCTGTAGAAACACCTCCATGCTCAGCGTCAGGTGCAGCTCTTTGTTATTGAGCCAGTGAACGGTGAACGGGCCGCCCGGTTCCTCCTCATCAGAGCCGTTCATGGACGAGATGGAGGGCAGCAGAGGGATGTCTGCACACAAACATCACCATTACATTATCTGTCTTCATGTCTGCATGTATATTGACCGCAGGTTTGGGGAGCTACAGAGAGATGAGATTTCAGAGCGACAGCAGGAGGACATTTGTAGTCAGTTTTATCCTGTTTGTCACACAAAGCTCTCGTATGGAGGGTTGAAGAGATGAAATCACTGTGTGCGTTTAAAGGGACAGTACACCCAAAAATGATAATTCTGTCATCATTTACTCTCCCTCAAGTAGTTCCAAACCTGTATGAATGTGTTTGTTCTGCTGAACACAAAGGAAGATATTCTGAAGAATGAGGGAAACAGAGCAGTATTTTTCTCCTACTATGGAAGTCAATGGTGCCCCAAAACAGCCTGATTACAAACTTTCTTCAAAATATCTTCCTTTGTGTTCAGAACAAACACATTCATACAGGTTTGGATCTACTTGAGGGAGAGTAAATGATGACAGAAATGTCATTTTTGGGTGTACTGTCCCTTTAAGTGTATTTGTTTACAGGGGCAATGCACATTAATGAACATTACTGTAAATGTACCAGAATTAGCCAAAAGGCTCATCTGTAGACCCTTGACAGAATTTTAAAGAGTCACCTTAAAAACAAATCTTACAATTATGCAAAATGTAAATTTCGAATTATGACTTGGGAAGTCGTGGCTTAATGGTTAGAGAGTCGGACTCGTAACCCAAAGGTTGTGGGTTCGAGTCTCAGGTCCGGCAGGAATTGTAGGTGGAGGGAGTGAATGTACAGCGCTCTCTCCACCCTCAATACCACGACTGAGGTGTCCTTGAGCAAGGCACCGAACCCCCAACTGCTCCCCGGGTGTTCACGGTGTGTGTGTGTGCACGGTGTGTGTGTGTGTTCACGGTGTGTGTGTGTGTTCACGGTGTGTGTGTGTGTTCACAGTGTGTGTGTGTGCACGGTGTGTGTGTGTTCACGGTGTGTGTTTGTGCACGGTGTGTGTGTGTGCACGGTGTGTGTGTGTTCACGGTGTGTGTGTGTGTTCACGGTGTGTGTGTGTGTTTTCACGGTGTGTGTGTGTGCACGGTGTGTGTGTGTGTTCACGGTGTGTGTGTTCACGGTGTGTGTGTGTTCACTGTGTGTGTGTGTTCACGGTGTGTGTGTGTGTTTTCACGGTGTGTGTGTGTGTTTTCACGGTGTGTGTGTGTGCACAGTGTGTGTGTGTTCACGGTGTGTGTGTGTGCACGGTGTGTGTGTGTGCACAGTGTGTGTGTGTTCACGGTGTGTGTGTGTGCACGGTGCAGGGGTGCAAACTCATCAGGGGTGAAAAAGGTGACAAACTAAACTCCCCCCTCCCCCCTTATATATATATATATATATATATATACACACACACAGGGGTGGGAATTGCAGGGTACCTCACGTTACGATATAATCACGATTCTTCGATAATCGATATATTGACAATCATATAATGATACATCACGATATCTGTCTAACTATGAAAACAAAATGCCTGTGAAAAGGTTAAGTGCAAGTTTTCTTTCTTTATTCAAGTCCAAACTGTTAGAAAACAGCAAAAAAAGTACTGTAAATCAATTTTAACATGTTCAGTAAATTAATAATTTTATTGATTAATTTATATATTTTTTGTTTGTAGTTTATTTAGACTATATTTAGCAATCACACAAAATAACTTGAGATTCACTTGCGAGTGCAGTTAAACAGTTTATTAGGAATAATCAAAGCCGTCTTTCAAAGCTGACTTTTCAGCATCATTACGTCACATGATCCTTCAGAAAGCATTCTAATATTCTGATTTGCTGCTCAAAAAAAACATTTATTATTATTCTGTTGAAAAGAGCTGAGAAGTTTTTTTTTTTTTTTTTTTGATGAATGGAAAGTTCAGAAGAACAGCATAGTTTGTAACATGATAAATGTCTTTATCATTACTTGTGTGCTAAATAAAAGTTTAATTTCTATATGCTGACTACAAGCTTTTGAATGGTATAGTGTATATTGTTACAATTGGAGTAAGACTGAAGTAATGAAGAAGATAATTCTTTACAAAAACATTACAAAACCTGCCATTTTCATAGTGTATATTGTTTATGTGCTCTGAAGGAAACAAACAAGCAAACAAACAAACACACATTTTGAAATTCTGGGTTATTTCTCTCAGCAGATCTTCTTCCAGAAACAGAAAGTAGCCGGGATGAACTTGTTTGTTTACGCGGAGGCGATGTGGGCGTTTACATGCGCGTGCACCTCACGTGGATGTTTGAATCTGAAAGGTGCGAGCGGCACGTGGGCGTGGACATTGCATCGGTTTCATACGGATTACTTTAACATTGAATATTCGTTTTGGACGTGACTTACTTCATTTAAAAGTAGACATTTTAAGCTTTCTATACATATATTTCTCATGTATTTGAGGCGAGTATTCGCGGAGATTCAGGTTGTTTTATTTACGTGTCTGTGAAGAAAGGTGACAGCCGGCAGAGAACGGACCGTTTATTTTATTAATTTTAGAAAAGCACATTATTTCGTTGTTATTATGACTATACAGAAATAAAAGTAGACCCTTTGCAGTCTCAAATGACACCTTATTCTTATCTGTACGATCAAAACTGACAGAGTATTTTTAGTTCTTTTCACGGTCATAAAGAAAATACGAGACAGCACCGGTGCGGGCTTCGACCCCAAGGTAAGCCAATCAGAGACAGAGTAGGGCGGGTCCATCGCCATCAGGGGGAAAGACGCTGCAGGTGACGTGACACAGATGACTCGCAGATCCGACGACGACACCCCCCCCCCCTCCTCCTCAATTTTTTTTT
>CM041804.1:36974539-36992039 GCA_023376895.1 Aspiorhynchus laticeps | reverse complement strand
TAAGGATTCGTATTTTAATCTAAAAAGACACATCATGCGGAACCATGAAGAACACGGGGAGGCCAGAGCAAAACGTGAGCATTTTGAATATTGTTGAAATAGGAAATATTGGCTAATAATCAATTAAATAAGTTTTGTCATACGAATATTTTAATGTAGTCTACTTAACCCTGTCCATGATTTTTTATTTCATAGAGAAAGAGATATAAATATATGTTCTATTTTGACTGATGTTGCTGTGAGTTGTTTATAGGATATAGGCTGCGTGGCGGACGCGTCGCGGAGCGGGTTTGCTGCGTGTTGATTTTCCTTTCCGCGCCTATGTTAACAGATTAGAGCAGCCACACTGCCTGCGGGATATGCGCGTATCAGGTGCGCGGTCCAACCACACCGCAACCGCGGCTCCACGACAGAATAGAAGTGAAGCTGATTTTTCCGCAGCAGTTACACAACAAACCCGCTCCACGTCCGTCACGCAGACAGTGTGCCCCAAGGCTTCGGTTGAAAACGGCAGGTGTTAGGCATGCAGAGGAATTTTAAATGTGAGCGAGCGTGGAGCGATTTCACCAGAGCGGGATGAAATTGTAGGTGAGCGGGGAGCGGAAATGAGCGGAGCGGTCTGCTGTGACTTTGAGCGGTGGAGCGGGGGAGCGAACATCCACGTGAGCGGGGAGCGGGAATTCTTACCGCTAAGCTCTGCTCACATGCTCTGATCTCCACATTGTTCTCTTTTTACGCAATATTTTGAATGAACTACATAGCAGCGCCGCATCCATTGGCTTCAACTGGATAGACTAAAAAAAGAGCATTAAAGAGCTACACCACTTACATCATCATCACATACCGCACCCCTAAAATTTGAACGCAATGTTTTTGTATTACAATGTGGATTGTTATTTTAAATTCGAGGAATATTGGAAATACTAATCTTGATTTGACAGGCCTAGTGTCTCACCTCCAGCGGGTTCTGGTTCTGCGCTCGGCTGTCGCTGGAGCTCTTCTTCATCACGTCGTTGCTGCTGTGGTTGTGTCCGGGTCCAGACAGCAGACAGTCGCTGGGGAGAAGCGTCTCGGCCCACAGGCGACACACACTGTCCTTGCAGCAGGTCAGCAGCACGTTGCACACCGCGCCTCTGGAAGTACATTTAGTCATTTAGTTATTAAGCAGATGCTTTTATCCAAAGCCACTTGCAAATGAGGACAATAGAAGCAATCAAAATCAAGAAGAGCAATGATATACAAGTGCTAGAACAAGTCTCAGATGATATTACACAGCACCTGAAAGTAGTCCCCAGGCATATCATAACTAGTTACCTAGCTGGGGACTACTTTCAGGCGCTGCGTAATATCACTCATGGTACGCAGCAATGTTTCTTGATTATTACGCTGGAATGAGAGTATAGTTCCTAGCCATATCGGTCTAGAAAATCACAACTTTACATTTTCCGTCAGTCTTAGTACACGACGTAACTACAGAAGAGTCAAGCTTTAAATAGGAGAAATATCGAAACTCTTTGGAGTGTTCCTTTAAGCAAAAATGCACGAGTCATGTGACATCTGCTAAATACCACTTGATCAAATCTAGTTTTATAAGAGATGAAAGATCTACGCCTCTGTACGAGCGGGACAGAGCGGTCACCTGGGCAGGTACTCGCTGGTCTTCCTCCAGGAGAAGCCGGTGACGGAGCGAGGGTGAGTCAGGTAGATGAAGGAGAAGTTGATCTGGGCTCCGGAGCGCAGGTCGAGCGGCGTGAAGAGTTTAGTGACGTCCGCCTGCCATTTACTGGTGCTGTACCACACCTTCACCAGACAGTCGTCCTGCAACAACACACTCCCTCAATAACGCTACACACTAGTCCTGGCAGGAAAAACATTTTTTCCAAGTTGTGTTAGTGAGAAGCAATAGATGCAGCGTCTGTATTGATAGTTGTCACGTGACGTCACACTCTTATAGGAGCGCCCCCTGGAGGACAAAACCAAGCTGACCGACATATTTTTACGCAGATTGCATCAAGTAATAATGTAGTAAAACACAGATATTAAAAGACAAGATTCAGTGGACACCTTACTGATGATGTATATTATGTACAGGCAAGAAGATGAAGCAGAATATAAACACAATTCACATTAAATGCTATTTATCAAATTTTATTTACAAATGTATTATTATTGTGTAAAATGTATTTAAAAATACTTATAATGTAAAATGTATTCTTATTATTCCAAGCATATTTTATAATATTTATTATTTGATTATTTAAATCTCCTGTTTAAAAATAGGAAAATAGAGGCGCTATAGTTGTATATAATTATACGTGATATATATCTGTTTATAATGCACATTTTAAAACTGTATTGCATACCTGCTGATGCCATAATAAAGACCCGTTTGAATGTTTACGTGCTTTTCTTCTCATTCTGCTCCCGCTCGCTGTGGTGGAGCGGTCATGAAGTATTGTTCTTTTAAATACTTTCCAGCATTTCAGAAATAATATGTAAATTACACCGACCGAAGTACAACGTTACGGTGTTCAGGAGAGCTCAAAAAGGGATTAAACACTGAATTTTGAATCGATTTCTTCTCGTAAACTCAGAGATGTGGATTCGGACGGCAATTAAATCACCACACGACCTTGTGTTTCTCAAAAAACAGTAGGTAATTCGGCCGGGGATTTTCACGAGGGTGGTGAGAGATAAACACCGACATCCTGGATTCGGACGCAATTAAATCACCAACTACCCCCTGTATATGGTGAGAATCACTTACGTCCCCCTGAGAAACAACTACCGTCCGAATAGGGCTTAAGTTGTAATAATGTGCATATGTCATATATGAACAAACACTAACCTGCCCTGCGGTCGCAAAAAACTCTCCATCCGGGGAAAACTTGATGAAGTGAGTCGAAGCGGCGGATCTGTAACAACCAGAGATTTCACTGAGAACACACGTCACACACTAATGACAAATAATATTCATACGGACTTATGAAATATTTTGCTTTTCTGAATACCTGGAAATTTCTGGAAAATTTAATGGGTAGATTTTAGTAATCAAAAGCATGTCTAATTAATTGGAATCATGAAATATATTAAATTTAACAACAATTTATTAAAGGTTTAACAAAAATTAAATTTTTAGGGACTTATGAAATCCATTTTATTTTTTCCCCAAATCCTATTTAATGTTTTTCATTTACATTTTTCTGAAGTCTGTTTTATTAGTTAAATTGAATGAATTATAATTAATTGAAATCATGAAATGTATACAATTTAACAACCATTTTTTAAAAGTATAACAAAAATTAAACTTGGTAACACTTTATAATAAGGTTCATTAGTAAACATGAACTAAGACTTCTACAGCATTTATTAATCATAGTTAATGTTAATTTACTAATGCATTATTAAAATCACAAGTTGTGTTTGTTAACATTAATTAATGCACTGTGAACTAACAATGAACTGTATTTTCATTAACTAACATTAATAAATAGTGTAATAAATGCATTGTCTGTTCAAGTTAGTTAATACATTAATGTTAACAAATGGCATCTTATTGTAAAGTGTTACTTTAAATTTTTAGGGCCCTATGAAATTCACATAATTTTTTCAAAACTTTTACTGTAATCTGTTTAAGTGGTGTACAAATTTATGTATTATGTATAAATTTAAATCTCGATATTTTCAGAAAGTTTGACCGATTCTCGATTTTTTTACAATTTTTAACTAGTCAACTTGTAAATGTAACTACAACATGATTCAAGTAACTTGTTCTTTATTAAGTCTCTAGTTAAAGGGACAGTACACCCAAAAATGAAAATTCTGTCATCATGTACTCAGCCTCAAGTAGTTCCAAACCTGTATGAATGTGTTTGTGCTGAACACAAATTAAGATATTTTGAAGAATGAGGGAAACAGGGCAGTTCTGGGGCACCATTGACTTCCATAGTATTTTTGTTTCCTACTATGGAAGTCAATGGTGCCCCAAAACAGTCTGATTACAAACTTTCTTCAGAATATCTTCCTTTGTGTTCAGAACAAACACATTCATACAGATTTGGAACTACTTGAGGATGAGTAAATGACAGAATTTTCATTTTTGGGTGTACTGTCCCTTTAAAGACAATTCTATTCCAAGTGCAGCACACATGAAGCTGTCAACATGATGTAAATGTTATCAAATCACTTGTTAAATATCATGATGCATGAGCTACAACTACATCTTGTACAAACTTGTCTTATACATATTACATGTTCAGAAATAATACGAGGAAAATGCTTTAAATAAATCTTAAAGTCAAGGTAATTTACATTAAAAAGGCCTGAAGTAGACTATTATTAACTATAAATGTTCTGTAAAAACTATGAACAGCAGCTTTCAGCACATCACCATGATGCAAACATCAGATATCAGACATACAGTTGTATAGTTACAGGTTTTATATTCGATTGCGCTGCTTTTCCATTGTTTGTTTTATGTAAACATGGACATGTTTGACTGTTGAGCTCGTGTCTCATGCATGAAACTGCTTTATAAAAACACACCGCTCAAGTTAACTTGCATGTTTTTGCTCTTCCACCATCATTATCAACACAAAACCACATTCTGTGTGATTGGCGCCTAGCGATATGAGCGGTTAATCAAGTGCGCTGACACGCGGTTGGATCGCTCTTTTCTCTTTTCTATCACTGGCATATTGTCAAAGTGTCTAATTCTAACCTTTGGTAATATTTCTATTCAAAATCACGATTCCTCGATTTCTAAAAAATAAAATCGTGGCAAAACATTAAATTTGAAGTAATTGATAAAATCGGAAAAATCGCCCAAAAATAAAAAAAAATCTGGATTGATGATTTAATACAAATTTGTTATCAAAAATGGTGGTAATCTAATTAAAGGAGTAGTTCACTTCCAGAACAAACATTTACAGATAACGTACATCATCCAAGATGTTCATGTCTTTCTTTCTTCAGTCGTAAATAAATGCATTGTTTGTTCATGTTAGTTAATACATTAATGTTAACAAATGACATCTTATTGTAAAGTGTTACCTTAAATTTTTAGGGCCCTATGAAATTCACATAATGTTTTCCAAAATTTTACTGTAATCTGTTTAAGTGGTGTACAAATTTATGTATTATGTATAAATTTAAATCTCGATATTTTCAGAAAGTTTGACCGATTCTCGATTTTTTTACAATTTTTAACTAGTCAACTTATAAATGTAACTACAACATGATTCAAGTAACTTGTTCTTTATTAAGTCTCTAGTTAAAGGGACAGTGCACCCAAAAATGAAAACTCTGTCATCATTTACTCAGCCTCAAGTAGATCCAAACCTGTATGAATGTGTTTGTGCTGAACACAAATTAAGATATTTTGAAGAAAGTTTGCAATCAGGCTGTTTTGGGGCACCATTGACTTCAATAGTAGGAAACAAAAATACTATGGAAGTCAATGGTGCCCCAGAACTGCTCTGTTTCCCACTTTCTTCAGAATATCTTCCTTTGTGTTCAGAACAAACACATTCATACAGGTTTGGAACGACTTGAGGATGAGTAAATGATGACAGAATTATCATTTTTGGGTGTACTGTCCCTTTAAAGACAATTCTATTCCAAGTGCAGCACACATGAAGATGTCAACAAGATGTCAACATTGAAACAAATTTATGTATTATGTCTAAATTTAAATCTCGATATTTTCAGAAAGTTTGACCGATTCTTGATTTTTTACTGTGTTCCTGTGGCTCAGTGGTAGAGCATTGCGTTAGCAGCGCAAA
Organism: Aspiorhynchus laticeps; assembly: GCA_023376895.1. Lineage (NCBI taxonomy): Eukaryota > Metazoa > Chordata > Actinopteri > Cypriniformes > Cyprinidae > Aspiorhynchus > Aspiorhynchus laticeps. Next base: position 36,986,256 of record CM041804.1, on the reverse strand, counting down.
AGGTTGTGGGTTCGATTCCCAGGGAACACACATAGTGATAAAAAAAATAATGTATAGCCTGAATAAGTCGCTTTGGATAAAAGCGTCTGCTAAATGCATAAATGTAAATGTAAAAAAATTTAAAGAAATTGTGTTTTTTGAGGAAAGCATTTCAGGATTTCTCTCCATATAATGGACTTCTTATATGGTTTGAACTTCCAAAATATAGTTTAAATGCAGCTTCAAACGTCTCTAAACGATCCCAGCCGAGGAATAAGGGTCTTATCTAGTGAAACGATTTATACACTTTGGCTGTTTCGGACTTGTGTTCTCGTGGAGACCAGTCTTGCAAGGCTTGCTTGGAAGAACGAACTCAGAAGGACGCGAGAACACAGAACAGCATCTGAGAATTGAGATGGACTGCGTTCTTGCTTAACTGACCGCAGTCACAGCGGTCAATGAACAATAAATATAACATAACATTACAAACAAATGTCATAACTTATTAAAACATTTCATACTATTATAGATAGTTTCATATAATTGTATATCGTTTTATTTTACAGCGTTATATGTTTAACTATGACTATGTTAAGATTCATTTTAATATGCCAATAAAAATGCAGACTTTCTCCGGGTCTCATAACTTAATTAAGCAAAACAACATGATAAATGTTTACTTTCAACTTCAAGAGCCGCTGAGTTATAAATAAATATAGATATGAAGTCAAAGCAAACGCTTACAGGCTTCCGTACACCGGCACTCCATGCATCCTCGATATCAAGAACACATCCGGGCACGTTCATGCGTCCTCTGTACTTGCGTTCTTGAGAATTGGAACTGAACTTCGACGGTTGATGATGACGTAGAACGAGAACACAAGGACGCAAGATCGCTGAAGAACGCATATTGAGAAACAGCCTATATAACCTCAAACGCTGGTCTTGTGAACTCTGTGTATTCCGGTTCATGACAGTTAGGGTATGTCTAAAAACTCCCATCTCATTTTCTCCTCCAACTTCAAAATCGTCCTACATCGCTGTTTTACCGTTTTTTTGTAAAGTGTGTTTGAGCTTCTTAGCATGTTCGGTTTGTAAACACTGGGTCGGTGCTTCTGCAGCGATGTACGACGATTTTGAAGCTGGAGGAGAAAAGTTTTTAGACATACCCTAACTGTTATGAACCAGAATACACAGAGTTCACACAGAGCTACACAAGACCAGCGTTTGAGGTTATAAAGTATATAAATCGTCTTTTTTTTTTTTAAATGACATATTTTTTGCTAGATAAGACCCTTATTCCTCGGCTGGGATCGTTTAGAGCCGTTTGAAGCTGCATTTAAACTATATTTTGGAAGTTCAAACCATATAAGAAGTCCATTATATGGAGAGAAATCCTGAAATGTTTTCCTCAAAAAACTATTTCTTTACGAGTGAAGAAAGAAAGATATGAATATCTTGGATGAGAAGGGGGTGAGTACATTATCTGTACATTTTTGTTCTGGAAGTGAACTACTCCTTTAAGGCAGAGGTCTTCAACCCTGTTCCTGGGGACCCACTATCCTGAAGAGTTTAGCTACAACCCTAATCAAACACACCTGACGCGGCCAATCAAGCTCCTCAAGACTGCTTGAAAATTGCAGGCAGGTGTGCTGAAGCTGGTTGGAAATAAACTTTCCAGGAGCAGGGTTGAAGACCTCTGCTTTAAGGCATAAAACACTGGAGCTGCTGTTCAGAGAGACTGTGATGGACGAACACTGACTTGCATTGCCACACGCATCTCCAGGAGCGCTGAGGAGCGGCGGCTTCGGTCTCTGCGCTGGACTGAGCATCACACCACAGCTGCAGACACGCCGAGCCGGTCAGGAGACATGAACCTGCGGACAGCGTCAGAGAGAGAGAGAGAGGTCAGCGGCCCGTCTCAGACAGGACAAGCATACGCTCGCTGACCTCACGTACCTGTGGGGTGCCACGTCAGGATGTGTGCCACCGACTGCAGCACGAACTGCCCGCTCTTCTGCCAATGATAACTCCGCTTCTGCGGAGCACAAACACACACAACACATCATTCACATGCATGCATTTGGCAGACGCTTCTATGCATTGCATTCAAGGAATACATGTTATTATCACTTCATGCATTCGTTGGGAATCAAACCCATTTCATGACTAGGGTTGGGTATCTTTGAATATTATCAATTCCCAGTTTGGATTCCAATGTGGTTAATAAAAGTAGATACCAAACATATTTATTCTGCGTCTCTTTTTTGCAAAACATTTAAAGTCCGTGTAAAGTCAATTCTGAGAATTGTTTGTAAATGCATTATAAATGTTAGAAATGCATTGCTGAAACATGTTACAAAGACTGTGAACTATGTAGTACTTAATTGTGGAGTTATTCTGTTCACCATTTTCGAAATCAGGATTTTTGGGCGGGGCTAAATCAGGACTCAATCAGGCCCCGCCCCCAACACTATAAGAGGTGTGTTCACTTGAAGCAGCGCTGCAGACCATGACATCAGAGTACAGAGAGAGCTACAGAGAGCAGACGCTCCTGATGCTTTCGATGCTTACTTTGATGTCACACACTGATCGGTCTGCAGCGCTGCTTCAATCGAACACACCTAATAACTAGAGCACATTAGCATCAGTGGTTCACGGCTCAATCGCGAGTTACTGTCATTACCGTTAGTTACTACAGCTTACAGTTTCCTAGCTAGCTATGCCTTCGTCATGTAAATGCATAATACCCGATTGCGATCATTTACAAAACAGCTCGGTCTCCTTATTAAATAAGCTGTAGAAGACAGTTGAGAGAGTTGAGTGGGCGTGGCTTCAGCGCCAGTGGACACGCCCCCAGCGGTTGAGAGCTTATTTTTTCAAGATTTTGATACCTTATTTTATTTACTTGGCGGGTTTTTTTAACATTCAAATGTGGCTGGGTGGTTAATAACACATTTTTCTGTGGTGCGACAAACTCAGAACACACATTTAATATTGACTTTACACGGACTTTAATTCCTGCGGCGTAATACCATGAACAAAAATCAGCCGGCTACATAAAAACTCGATTAAGAGCTGTTTGTGTGCAAAATAGAGCTGCATGATTCTGAATAAATTTATATATATATATTTTTTTTTTTTTAAAGGTTGTAGTTTTCTCAATTCTGAAGAAAAATATTAGACAACTAAACAAAATCTCATATGGAATGATTCAACGACTCACTCAAGATTTCACTTCTTCGTCTATTAGAAGAAAACACAGGTGTTTAATCATATATAAAGCCATCTCGGGGATGTTGTCTTCATATCTCTGTTGTCTTATACAAATAATTATTTCCTTCGTTTGCTAAATGATTAAACTCGATCTGTTCCTTTAGTTCGAACTGAACTGGGTAAGAAGGCTTTTCTGTATGCAGCTCCGTCTGACGAATCCTCTTCAATCGAAATTACAAAATTTGCTGTTTTTAATCATTTTAAAACAGTTATTCGGCAAATGGAAGATGACTCGATGATGTGTACCGTATTGACCTGATTATAAGACAACCCCCCCTTTTTCTAGATGTACCTTTTGGAAAACCAAATCTTGTTTTTTTTTCTTTTTTCAGTAAAACACATTTTTCTTAAATTATTTTCATATTGCATATTTTTCCTATTTAAATATTTTTTTTTTGAAAGTATGGTAAATACTGGTAAAATGTACCAACAATCACATTTAAAAATACACACTTTTTGATAAACCACAAAAATAACAGGTACCCATCTGAATTATATAACAGTTAGTCTATCATCTCATAAATGTTATTAACAGTAGAAGTGAACTCTTACTGTAGTCTTCAAATCTGGGTTCTGTCTTATGTTTTAAAATCACTTACAGATGAAGTTTGTTAACATGACAGTCATGACTCTGTAAGATTTTCTTTTGTTTTCACTCGTGATGTTTATAACACACATACAGTACATTACATATTTCACGGCACACTTGTTTTATGCGTGTTTGGTGTCACCTATTGTTGTGTGTGTGTTATTGACACGTCAAAGTCTAGACCCTGACTGTATTTTTTCACATGCATTTCCAAGAAAAAAATATCATCAATATTCGGGTCAATAAGGAAATTGTTTTAAGTGTTCTTAGTCTGTTTGTGTAAATCTGTGATGAAACTGATTGTACTGTTGGCCAGGACACCCCTGTGAAAGAGATTTTTAGTCTTTTCTGGTTAAATAAAGGTTAAATTAAAAAAAAAAATGACTTGTTTTATTACTGGATGAATCAGTGTTTTTGAATGAATGATTTAAAGACAAATACATTTTTAACAGCCACTTTTCGCCAGCTAAAATAATAAAAAGATGCACACACAGGACTTTAAATTTTAATTTTACATCAAGTATCTGATTCTGATTCCCAACCCTATTCATCATGACGTCTTTAAAAGAGTGCATTTATTCCAGAAGTAACTCACTTTTTGTGCTTTTCCTTGTGGACTGACCTCCACCGGCTCAAACACACAAATAATGTTCCCGTACGACGCTGCGATCTGAAAACAGAGCAGATTTAGACAGGTTTCACAGTAATAATCCAGTTGCTGAATCCTACAAACGTTCCCGGATCACTTCAAACGCTCTCCATCGTGTTTGTCTGTTGTGTTTCTCCACTTCAGAACGGTTCCCACGCTCATGTGTTCTCCTGCACAATGAGACGGTAACGTGAGCACACTATGGGTGGATGGGTTTAATTAAAGGAAAGCGAGAGAGCATTTCAAAGCTCTTCATGCGAGGAGGACGATTAGATGTCTGGCATGTCAATGACGTCCAGTTTACAGGTCCAGAAAACTCTTATGGATGATGCAGGGCTTCAGTTCAATTCATAAAATGTGTATTGATTCAATTAAGAAGCCTGTGGTGTCTGTGTCGAGGATAAATCAGTGATGATCAATCAGACTGTTATAAACACATCTTGATACAGTAAGCATTAAATACTGCTGCTCATGTCTTAAAGGGACAGTACACCCAAAAATGAAAATTCTGTCATCATTTACTCAGCCTCAAGTAGATCCAAACCTGTATGAATGTGTTTGTTCTGAACACAAAGGAAGATATTTTGAAGAAAGTTTGCAATCAGGCTGTTTCGGGGCACCATTGACTTCCATAGTAGGAGAAAAATACTGCTCTGTTTCTCACATTCTTCAGAATATCTTCCTTTGTGTTCAGAACAAACACATTCATACAGGTTTGGATCTACTTGAGGATGAGTAAATGATAGAATTTTTGGGTGTACTGTCCCTTTAAGACATCATACATGACAGCTGATGAACTGCATTTACTAAACAAGTCTTAAATTACTAGTGTTGAACTTAAGAAGGGAATCATAGACATACACAAAGGAAGAGGATATTCAATATCACATACTGTACTCTACTAAACTGGCCTGTTATCTATAATAAACTATAAAGACTTCACATATGTTGGTTGTTCAGTATTCATTACTGGTTCAAGATCAACATAATTAGCCAGAGCAAGACGCTCAGCGTATCTGAGAACACACTCCACACCCTAATGACAAATAATACTTATACGGCCTTATGAAATATGTTTACTTTTCTGGATACATGGAAATTTCTGGAAAATGTACTAATGGTTAAAGTATGGTTCTAGTAATCAAAAAGCATTTCTAATTAATTGGAATCATGATATATATGAAATTTATTAAAAGTTTAACAAATATTTAATTCTTAGGGACTTATGAAATCCATTTTACTTTTTAGAGAGAGTGTGTATGTGTGTGTGTGAGGGAGTGAGTGTGTGTGTGTGTGTGAGAGTGTGTGTGTGTGAGAGAGTGTGTGTGTGTGTGTGTGTGTGTGAGAGAGTGTGTGTGTGTGAGAGTGTGTGAGTGTGTGTGTGTGAGTGTGTGTGTGTGTGTGTGAGAGTGTGTGTCTTTGTGTGTGTGTGTGTGTGTGAGTGTGTGTGTGTGTGTGAGTGAGTGAGTGTGTGTGTGTCTGTGTCTGTGTCTCACCTGTCCGCCCTGCAGTGAACAGTCCACACAGCCCACCTGGATGTTCCCGTGTTTGGCTCCTGGGATGATCTGGATCCTTTCAAAGTCACTCCCCAGAATGACGATGTCACAGCCAGAGGCGTAGGCCTGTCCCACGAGCATCAGACACACAGACAAAACAAGATCAGCAGCGCACACACACACACACACACACACACACGTTGGTTTTTGTGGTTTATGGGGACTCTCCATAGGCGTAATGGTTTTTATACTGAACCAACTGTGTGTGCTATTGCCCTACACCTACCCTACACCTAAACTTAGCCCTCACAGGAGACTGTGTGCATTTTTAGATTTTCAAAAAAACACCATTTAGTATGTTTTTTAAGCCTTTTGAATTACGGGGACATAGGCAGTGTCCTCATAAAACACCTTCAAATTGTAATACCTCTGTCATACCCATGTTATTATACAAATTTGTGTCCTCATAAACCACATAAACCCACACACACTCACACACACACACACACTCTCTCTCTCACACACACACACACACACACACACACATACAAACTCTCTCTCACACACTCACACACACACACACTCACACACACACACACTCTCACACACACACACACACACACACACACACACACACACACACACAGTCTGATACTGATAACCACAGTGAGTTCTACATATCATCTATAATGTGGAGCAGGGAGTGCAGGACATTATACATTTTCATTTCATGTTTCAGAAGAGTGGGGGGAAAAAACATGCAAAACACATTTAAGTGTTTATTTCTGATCTGCAAATGTATGCAAATTATTGCACAGTTAGTCTGATATACTGATGACCACAGTGAGCATCTGGGCAATGTTTCTGATTTTATCAATTAATCCGAATGTAATGTTTTGCTACATTTGAATTTTTTTTAAATCGAGGAATCACAGTTTTAAATGTTTTCATTTACTGTTAATAATCGCTCCTGCTCTAAAACTAAATGCTTTGGCTGAGAAATATTTTGCATTTTTATTTTACATTACTTCTGAACATATCAGGCGTGATTAAGACAATATTTGCCTTCATATTTCATGCATCTTTTCAGCAAAGATGTGTAACGAGTGAATTTGTTTTGCATTTACAGCATGTTGAACTTCATGTGAACAGAATTTCTTTAACCAGATGGTTCATAAAGAGAACGTTACTTCAATCAGCAGTTTTTAAACGCACTAGATAAACATTAGAAATCTTGAGTTGGTCAAACGCTGTGTTAGATGGAGATGTTGTGCCGTATCGGCCAGGTTTACCGTGAAGGGCTGGTTGTTGACGCTGCCCACAGAGAAGCAGTTGTCTCCGGGGTTGACGGCTCCTGTGAGCACCTGGTGCAGGTTCATGCTTCTTGGCACACTTGAGTTTCAGTACAAACCCCTGCAAACAACAGATGAAGAATCAGAGACTGGTGTCAGCAGAAACACACACACTAACTGCATACACACACACACACTCACTCACTCACTCACTCACACACTCACTGTCCCTCTCACACAATAACACTCACACACACACTCAGTCACACACTAACACTCACACTAACACACACACTCACTGTCACACACTAACACTCACTGTCACTCTCACACACTAACACTCACTGTCACACACTAACACTCACACACACTCAGTCACACACTAACACTCACTGTCCCTCTCACACACACACTCAGTCACACACTAACACTCACACTAACACACACACTCACTATCACACACTAACACTCACTGTCCCTCTCACACACACTCAGTCACACACTAACACTCACTCACTGTCACTCTCACACACTCACTGTCCCTCTCACACACTAACACTCACACACACTCAGTCACACACTAACACTCACACTCACTAACACACACACTCACTCTCACACACTAACACTCACTGTCACACACTAACACACTCACTGTCACTCTCACACACTAACAGTCACACACACACTCAGTCACACACTAACACTCACTCACTGTCACTTTCACACACACTCACTGTCCCTCTCACACACACTCAGTCACACACTAACACTCACACTAACACACACACTCACTGTCACACACTAACACTCACTGTCACTCTCACACACTAACACTCACACTCACTGTCACACACTAACACTCACTGTCACTCTCACACACTAACACTCACACTCACTGTCACACACTAACACTCACACTCACACACACACTCAGTCACACACTAACACACTCACTGTCACTCTCACACACACTAACTGTCACTCTCACACTCACTGTCCCTCTCACACACTAACACTCACACACACTCAGTCACACACTAACACTCACACTAACACACACACTCACTAACACACACACTCACTCTCACACACTAACACTCACTGTCACACACTAACACACTCACTGTCACTCTCACACACTAACAGTCACACACACACTCAGTCACACACTAACACTCACTCACTGTCACTTTCACACACACTCACTGTCACTTTCACACACACTCACTGTCCCTCTCACACACACTCAGTCACACACTAACACTCACACTAACACACACTCACTGTCACACACTAACACTCACTGTCACTCTCACACACTAACACTCACACTCACACACTCACACACTAACAGTCACACACACTAACAGTCACACACTAACACTCACTCACACACTCACTGTCACACACTAACACACTCACTGTCACTCTCACACACTAACAGTCACACACACACTCAGTCACACACTAACACTCACTGTCACACACTAACACACTCACTGTCACTCTCACACACTAACAGTCACACACACACTCAGTCACACACTAACACACTCACTGTCACTCTCACACACTAACACTCACTCTCACACACTCACACTCACTCACTCACACACACACACCGCATACACACACACACACACACACACACCCGTCCAGATTGTCTTCATTACACCTGCTCTGCTGAAGCTTCATGTGGAAGTTACTAGAATGTATTAGTAGTATATTCTTATTTAATGCTATGTCAGCTATTTTCAATGGCAAAAAAGATTTAAAAAATACAATTATAACAAATACAATAAAAACCAGCAAACAAGTTATATTACACACAATTTTTAACATTAACATATGATCAAATTTCTAAAACTCTTTAAGTGAGTTCACTTCATAAAAGACTTTTCTATAACCATTAAAAGCGGGACTGTCCAATAAAACATGAGTTACTAGAATGTAAAACCACAGATATATTCCCAAACCACAAGCTTTATGATCACGACGTCTGGCTATAATTCTAGATATCATCTATAATGTGGAGCAGGGAGTGCAGGACAATATATATTTCATTTTAAGTTTCAGAAGAGAGGAAAGAAAAATGCAAAACACATATATATGTGTTTATTTTATTGCACTTTATCCAAGAGTTTTTCTCTTACAAACAGCAAACTTTACAGATTTATTCCTCTCTATATTGTAAAAGTTTGTTTATATTTCATTCTCACTGATTTATACGACATTTCACTCCTAAAAACATGGTGAAAATGTGTTTGATTTCAGTCTGTTGACAGTATTTTCTGATTCATGGAGCGATAAAAAGAGAAATCCAGAGTCCCCATCTGGACAAAACTCTAATTTGACAACAAAATCAAACTAGAATTATGAACCACATTATGAATTCATCCAACATTCAGATTTATGATTACACAGTTAATGAGATACTGCATCATTTGCATATTTAAACATGACGTTTCATACATGTGATGTCTTGATATACTGTAATCACCTGGGGAAGAATGCTGATATCTGTTAGCTCACCTGTAGTGTCTAAAACACATATATGTGTCCCTGCAGCACAAAAGCAGTCATCAGTAACACAGGTATATTTGTAGCAATAGCCAACAATACATTGTATGGGTCACAATATGCATTTCTCTTTTATGCCAAAAATCATTAGGATATTAAGATCATGTTCCATGAAGATATTTAGTACATTTCCTACCATAGACTTAATTTTTGATTAGTAATATGCATTGCTAAGACTTCATCTGAACAACTTTAAAGGTGATTTTCTCAATATTTAGATTTTTTTGCACCCTCAGATTCCAGATTTACTAATATTGTTCTATCATAACAAACCATACATCAATGCACAGCTCATTTATGATAATGCATGCATCTCAATTTCACAAAATTGACCCTTATGACTGGTTTTGTGCTCCAGGGACACATATATCTGAACATGCATCACATTTAATCATGTTATATCCATAAATAATCTAACATTTACTCATATATCAGGAGATGTGTTCGTGTTTCCTATAATTCTATTTTAACAACTTGTTTTAATTTAGCATATGGCTTCACACAACTCTATACATCTCAAAACAGATGTGAACAGCAAAAAATAAAAATTTAAACAGAATTTACACGAAATTAAATCAAATAAGCGTCTCGTGTTTGATTTTTTGCTTCGAAAGCCATTCAAACATATGCATGCTGTTAACTGATCAAATGATGGCTAATCTTAAATTAATTTCCCTACATGAATATGATCATAGTCAAGTCAAATAAACACAATAAATAATCTCATGCACAGTTTGTCTGGTCATACGGTGACGTGTCAGTCAGTCACGTGATCAGTGGTCAGTCATGAGTTTTAACCTCTTTTAAATGTCTAAACTGTCTGATAATTCACTTCTGACCTAACAGCAAACTTATCTTGAATATTGAATCATCTTTGAGTTTAATAAAACACAGTTTTCTGATTTTCTCTCAGAGAATCCAGTCAGAGCTCGCGCTCCTCAGCTAGCCATGCTAACATCACACTGACAGCTTTAACCAGAACATTTCGAGACAATCCATCACAGACATCTAAAAGCCACAGTTCTGGACCGGTTCGGTGATCCGTGATTAACACACATCTGATTAATGTTCACTGGAAACTGCTGATGTTGTTAGCCGCGTAGCATTAGCACGACAGCTGGCGAACATCAGCCATGAGAAAGATTTAATAAAGTCGCGCGGGTCTTACCTCAGAAGCGGGTTTCATTTATGCTCAAGCTCAAATATAATGTGTGTTCCTCTCATTATGAGAGATAATTAAGACACGCAGAGATTTGGTGATGTTTGTGTGCGGTGACTCTGCGGTGCGGATCAGGAAGTGTGGCGCGCAAGGCATTATGGGAGTTGTAGTTCACGTTAGTCACATGACTTTAAAACAACAGCGCACATCTGAACAATATTGCATATAAAATATATTTAAATATAATAGATATAAGATATGTTAGGGTTAGTGTTAGTAAATGCCACCTACTCTATCACCATTCAGCCATGTCTTGGGAATTTTTTCACTTACAATTGAACTTAATTTGTAAATTTATAGTTATATTATTATATTTATAGTTATATTATATTAATTGTACTGTTAATCTAGAGTACTGGGACAGTTCTGAGACAAAAACTTGCCATTATGGCAACAATATATATATATATTTGCATATATATATGTGTGTGTGTATATATATATATATATATAATATGTGAGATATCAAAAGGGCCATATATATACTGTATATGGTATTTGCTAAAACATGTTTCAAAATGCATAACACATTTGAATAAAAAATCAGCAAGGAACATAATTTACAATATTCTACATCAATGCCTAAATTTACAATATAGCCATACTTACAATACACAACTTTATCTTTATAATA
>CM041804.1:36962039-36967039 GCA_023376895.1 Aspiorhynchus laticeps | reverse complement strand
TTCACTCTTAAAAATAAAGATGATTAATATATTCTTCACAGCGATGTCATAGAAGTCAAAGAACATCTCTTTCTTATCTTTTAATAATCTGAAGACCTTCTTTCACCACAAACAACCTTCAAAGTTCCTTCAGATGTTAAAGATTCTTTATGGAATAATTTAGACAAAAAAAAGTGTCTCTATGGCTCCACGAAGCACTTTTATTTTTAAGAGTGCATTGTTTTATTAATGTGATACACTCTCAGAAAAAAACAGCATAAAAGCTTTGAAAAGATACACCTTCCTTTGTACCTAAAGTGTTGGTATTAGTAGATAAAAGCATACTTTTTTGAGAAGGTGCCAGCGTTTGTGGCTTTGTTTTTTCTGAGCGTGTATGATGTTTCAGAGGAGAAATCAGACGTGAAACGCTTGTGCACACACACAATCAGACTCGCTGGAGATGTGTCACGGTGCGTCTGACCTGTTCTCAGTGTTCATAAACCTCTCTGAGACACGACCGGACTCGCCTGCGCTCCTGCTGTACGGGATTCTTCAAGTGACCCGACTGAAGGTCAGCGAGCACAGAACAGAAACCGTCTTCCTAGGATACATTGTAAAAAAAAATTACGGTAAAAAACTGGCAGCTGTGGATGCCGGAATTCTACCGTAAAAAAATACGGTAACAACATTTTAGGTTTTACGGCTTTAACTTAAATTTACAGTTAAATACCGTAATTTCATTAACTGATATAATGTTAATATACCAACTTATTAAAGTACTGGAATCTGTTTTGTATCTTTGTAATACACTGATAACCACCAAAAGCAGAGTCACATGATGAACCAAAGCAGCTTTTAAATAATAACATATATAGAAGAAGCACAGCGTCATTCACACAAACACTGAGACTCATTAAACTGTTAACTGTCGGTTCCACTTTTTGAGTATAGGCCTGAAAATAACATTTCCAACTTAAATTATTATAAATTTTGAATGCTTTGGAGCAGCAACGAAAGGTTGGTCTCTTTTTAAAGAAAACACTTGGCAGATTATTGTAGAGGTGAAAAAAGTTCTAAAAATTATATTACAAAAAAGGTATGGACGTTTAAGTTTATGAAAATATAAAATGTAAAAATTAAAATATTTATATTTTATGTAAAATATATATTTTACATAACATGTTTTACTCTAAAACTGCTAGAAAATCAAAAGCAAAAATCTGAAGAAGTTGTGTTCCAAATTTGAGGTTGATATCTCAAAAAATGAGCTTTCAGTGAGATTTTGTTTGAGCGCAGTACCAAGCTTCTCCACTAGATGACCATCAAACCCCATTAGTGACCATATAAGGGCGTCTCCACTAGATGCCCATCAAACCCCATTAGTGACCATATAAGAGCGTCTCCACTAGATGACCATCAAACCCCATTAGTGACCATATAAGGGCGTCTCCACTAGATGCCCATCAAACCTCATTAGTGACCATATAAGAGCGTCTCCACTAGATGACCATCAAACCCCATTAGTGACCATATAAGGGCGTCTCCACTAGATGCCCATCAAACCCCATTAGTGACCATATAAGAGCTTCTCCACTAGATGACCATCAAACCCCATTAGTGACCATATAAGAGCGTCTCCACTAGATGACCATCAAACCCCATTAGTGACCATATAAGAGCGTCTCCACTAGATGACCATCAAACCCCATTAGTGACCATATAAGAGCGTCTCCACTAGATGACCATCAAACCCCATTAGTGACCATATAAGAGCGTCTCCACTAGATGACCATCAAACCCCATTAGTGACTATATAAGAGCGTCTCCACTAGATGACCATCAAACCCCATTAGTGACCATATAAGAGCTTCTCCACTAGATGACCATCAAACCCCATTAGTGACCATATAAGAGCGTCTCCACTAGATGACCATCAAACCCCATTAGTGACCATATAAGAGCGTCTCCACTAGATGACCATCAAACCCCATTAGTGACCATATAAGGGCTTCTCCACTAGATGACCATCAAACCCCATTAGTGACCATATAAGGGCGTCTCCACTAGATGACCATCAAACCCCATTAGTGACCATATAAGAGCTTCTCCACTAGATGACCATCAAACCCCATTAGTGACCATATAAGAGCTTCTCCACTAGATGACCATCAAACCCCATTAGTGACCATATAAGAGCTTCTCCACTAGATGACCATCAAACCCCATTAGTGACCATATAAGAGCATCTCCACTAGATGACCATCAAACCCCATTAGTGACCGTATAAGAGCTTCTCCACTAGATGACCATCAAACTTCATTAGTGACCATATAAGAGCATCTCCACTAGATGACCATCAAACCCCATTAGTGACTATATAAGGGCGTCTCCACTAGATGACCATCAAACCCCATTAGTGACCATATAAGGGCGTCTCCACTAGATGACCATCAAACCCCATTAGTGACTATATAAGGGCGTCTCCACTAGATGACCATCAAACCCCATTAGTGACCATATAAGGGCGTCTCCACTAGATGACCATCAAACCCCATTAGTGACCATATAAGGGCGTCTCCACTAGATGACCATCAAACCCCATTAGTGACCATATAAGGGCGTCTCCACTAGATGACCATCAATGACCATATAAGAGCGTCTCCACTAGATGACCATGAAACCCCATTAGTGACCATATAAGGGCGTCTCCACTAGATGACCATCAAACCCCATTAGTGACCATATAAGAGCTTCTCCACTAGATGACCATCAAACCCCATTAGTGACCATATAAGAGCATCTCCACTAGATGACCATCAAACCCCATTAGTGACCGTATAAGAGCTTCTCCACTAGATGACCATCAAACCTCATTAGTGACCATATAAGAGCTTCTTCACTAGATGACCATCAAACCCCATTAGTGACCATATAAGAGCGTCTCCACTAGATGACCATCAAACCCCATTAGTGACCGTATAAGAGCTTCTCCACTAGATGACCATCAAACCTCATTAGTGACCGTATAAGAGCTTCTCCACTAGATGACCATCAAACCCCATTAGTGACCGTATAAGAGCGTCTCCACTAGATGACCATCAAACCCCATTAGTGACCATATAAGAGCGTCTCCACTAGATGACCATCAAACCCCATTAGTGACCATATAAGAGCGTCTCCACTAGATGACCATCAAACCCCATTAGTGACCATATAAGAGCGTCTCCACTAGATGACCATCAAACCCCATTAGTGACCATATAAGAGCGTCTCCACTAGATGACCATCAAACCCCATTAGTGACCGTATAAGAACTTCTCCACTAGATGACCATCAAACCCCATTAGTGACCATATAAGAACTTCTCCACTAGATGACCATCAAACCCCATTAGTGACCGTATAAGAGCTTCTCCACTAGATGACCATCAAACCTCATTAGTGACCGTATAAGAGCTTCTCCACTAGATGACCATCAAACCCCATTAGTGACCGTATAAGAGCTTCTCCACTAGATGACCATCAAACCCCATTAGTGACCATATAAGAGCTTCTCCACTAGATGACCATCAAACCCCATTAGTGACCATATAAGAGCTTCTCCACTAGATGACCATCAAACCCCATTAGTGACCATATAAGAGCGTCTCCACTAGATGACCATCAAACCCCATTAGTGACCGTATAAGAGCTTCTCCACTAGATGACCATCAAACCCCATTAGTGACCGTATAAGAGCTTCTCCACTAGATGACCATCAAACCCCATTAGTGACCGTATAAGAGCGTCTCCACTAGATGACCATCAAACCCCATTAGTGACCATATAAGAGCGTCTCCACTAGATGACCATCAAACCCCATTAGTGACCATATAAGAGCGTCTCCACTAGATGACCATCAAACCCCATTAGTGACCATATAAGAGCGTCTCCACTAGATGACCATCAAACCCCATTAGTGACCATATAAGAGCGTCTCCACTAGATGACCATCAAACCCCATTAGTGACCGTATAAGAACTTCTCCACTAGATGACCATCAAACCCCATTAGTGACCATATAAGAACTTCTCCACTAGATGACCATCAAACCCCATTAGTGACCGTATAAGAGCTTCTCCACTAGATGACCATCAAACCTCATTAGTGACCGTATAAGAGCTTCTCCACTAGATGACCATCAAACCCCATTAGTGACCGTATAAGAGCTTCTCCACTAGATGACCATCAAACCCCATTAGTGACCATATAAGAGCTTCTCCACTAGATGACCATCAAACCCCATTAGTGACCATATAAGAGCTTCTCCACTAGATGACCATCAAACCCCATTAGTGACCATATAAGAGCGTCTCCACTAGATGACCATCAAACCCCATTAGTGACCATATAAGAGCGTCTCCACTAGATGACCATCAAACCCCATTAGTGACCATATAAGAGCTTCTCCACTAGATGACCATCAAACCTCATTAGTGACCATATAAGAGCGTCTCCACTAGATGACCATCAAACCCCATTAGTGACCATATAAGAGCGTCTCCACTAGATGACCATCAAACGCCATTAGTGACCATATAAGGGTGTCTCCATTTCCATATACGCTTTGAGTCATCTGAAACATGTTTTTCCATAATTTTCTCAATATTTATGACGTAGACATCACATTCAGAAGTATTAAGGGTAGTATGGCAGTTTTTGATTTCAATTCAACCTCAAAAAACACATAAAAGACATGCTACGAGAACCCTGGACATACGTTATAGTTCATGATGCATCAAAAATTGAGAACCTATTGTTTTTTCTTTATATTCGAAACACTTTTAGACCTTTTTTTTCTCAAAAAATAGAATGAATTTTATCTTTTGAACACTTGACGTGAACATGAATGGAGATTTTTACTGATTTTTCATGATTTTATATATGTATCACTATTTCAAAGTAAAGCTCAGAACTCGCTCTCTGAGTCTGATGAGTACTCTTCTTACAAATTAATAAATTACAATTGCTCTGTAAAATATT
>CM041804.1:36927039-36954539 GCA_023376895.1 Aspiorhynchus laticeps | reverse complement strand
ATAAGCGGCTGAGATGGAAATAAATGTCATTGCAATGGAATAAATGTGTGATTTGCGTGTATTTTCTGAATATAAACACAGTCTGGTGGAGATGATGTGATCGGGTGCTTCGCTTCTGATGCATGAAGTTAGTATTGTTCTTAATCTTGAGTATTACAGTGTCTAACAGGTTTAAGTCTCAGTGAATGCAGAACTGTGTTGACTGGTACTCCGGAGGTTTGTGAAGCCGGTCACTCTCCTTTGACCCCGGAGGTCATGTAGGGTGTGTCCGTGTCAGCCGTTTCTTCCACTTTATTCCTAAATGAACGCAGACTTCTCCAGGAACAATCAAACGGCATCTGTTTGGGCAGGACGGCAGCGTTTAGTCCGTCTCAGCGGTGAGCGCTTGGGTTTGGAGGCTCAGAATAAAATAGTGTTTGTTAATCTCATTGTCTGCTGTTGGTTGAGTGTTTTCTCCCTGTGAGATGGCAGGCGGCCACGCGTCTCCACCGAGCCAAGATTCCACGACTAGCACGCTCTGAATTCACATGGCTTTGTGTTGAGCTGTGTTTCAGGTGTTTTATTCTGCCTGAGCATCAGTGTCAGTGAATAACTGTGCTTCAGTCCTCTCTTTAGTTGATGTAGAAACACTGAAGATCAGCTGCTTTTGCGTTGATCTGCATTAAAATCGGTGGTCAACCGATATTATATTTTGATCGCCGATATCTTAGAAAGCACAGTGATATATATGATATATCATCACACTGTTTAACTTAAAGATAGTCAAAACAAATGCATAACAAATGCTGAAATTAAATCTATAGGCTTTACGTAATATTTGTGACCACAAAACTAGTCATAAGGGTCAATTTTGTGAAGTTGAGATTTATGCATCATCTGAAAGCTGAATAAATAATCTTTCCATTGATGTATGGTTTGTTATGATCGGACAATATTTGTAAATCTGGAATCTGAGGGTGCAAAAAAATCTAAATATTGAGAAAATCATCTTTAAAGTTGTTCAAATGAAGTTCTTAGCAATGCATATTATTAATCAAAAATTAAGTTTTGATATATTTACGGTAGGAAATTTACTAAATATCTTCATGGAACATGATCTTAATATTTTAATGATTTTTGGCATTAAAGAAAAATTTATAATTTTGACTCATACAATGTATTGTTGGTTATTGCTACAAATATACCTGTGTTACTTATGACTGCTTTTGTGCTGCAGAGACACATTTACTAAATTATATCATTTGAAAATGAATGAAAAAACCTCATCGTTCACCATTGCATTTATTCAGATTTACTCACGTTTCTATTATTTCACGTCTTTTTGTTAAGGTTAGCAATCAAGCTCATTTTCAGGAAAAGATTAAATAGCAGGAAACGTGTATTTATTCTTTTCACGGTGCATTTAAAAGAGAATATAAAAGATTAAAAGCAAATGAAATTTGTCTCATTTATCTGCTAGAATGAATTGCGACTCTGATTCCAGCTCTGAATCAGATTTCATGTAATCAGTGCTTTAATGTGCTCATTGTTTCTGCTTAAATGACGTTAACTAACTGCATAAACTGTACATGTATACAATATAGGCATGACTTTGACTCAGTCACAGAAAATGAATGTATGAAGCATGCACACAGCTCTTTTCTCATGCACTACTGTAATGAAGAAACATCAGTTTTGTGTGACGCTGCTTGTGAAAAGCGCTTGAATTGAAGTGCAATGCTGTAGCAAACAGTAGAAATGCTGTCCTCTGATAAAGCAGTGAATTATGAGGTGAATTCAGCAACACAAAGCGGTGTTTTGATGTGATTGTAACGAGGGCATCTGATGTACTCTCCTGCACAAAGCCAATGAGAGCAGCATTGAGCGTGACTGATGGCTGTTTGTCACACCAGCGAGCGTCAATCGCACCGGCGTGTATTTACATCTTCTCAGCGGAGGCCAGGATTCGCTCTGCCTGAATTATTGATGACGGCCAATGAATTGCTCTCAATTATGTTAAAGGAGCGCGGCGTAAATCACGGACTCAGAAATGCTGTCGATAACTCATCTATGATTCACATGATCATGTTTAATGCATGAGCCGGCTCTGGGGGGGGCACATTACTGAGTAATTGGAGCATTTAAGTGGATTATTGTGCGTTTGAAGAAGGAAAATTCACATTTCTGTCATTTTACATGATAAAAAACAACATTGTCAAACTGTGTTTCAGGTTTTGAATGGGTTTGATTCTTGATGCTACTATAAGGGCTTAAAAAAAATAATTTTCACATTTGTAGATGTTATTAACGGTTTCATTCTGGTGATATTAGGGATTTATGGAGAAACTGTGCTTATCCGCATTAAAAAGTAAAGAGTAAATGTCTGCATGCTGTTAGTACTTCAGTAAAGATATTTCAATATCCATTTCTAGATATTTCAATATCTTTACTAGTATTTTAGTGTGTGGTTTTCAGCATGAAAATGGTGTTTTCAATACAATACAATGCAACTTGGGTTATTAACAGTATGCAAATATTTACATTTTACATTTAAAATGATTGATGCTGCTATGTACCTGTTTATTACTGTGAAGCTGCATTGACATGATTTGTATTACTATACAGCGCTAAAAAAATGAAAGTGAATAGTTTGTGAGCAGAAGTACAGAAATCAATCTGATTTCTGATTGTGTTTAGTGTTTTTGAGAAATCTGAACGCCGCTCCTTCAGTCCTGTTGTTTGTAAGGAAGTGTTTTATAAGAAGCAGATCTATAAGTGTTTATTATTATATAAACATGAGTCTGATGACGACAAACTTCAGCTGGTGTCCGAACGAAACCGCCTGTGATGAGCTGAATAATCACACATTGATGCTGACAGTTTGAGTTTTCTCACAGGTTCTGGGAGTTTGTGTTGTCGTTCTGATGAGTGTGTGTGTGTGTGTGTGGTTTCCAGCGGCGTGAGAGAGAGAGAGAGAGAGAGAGGGACAGTGCATGTGTCTCGTCCCCAGGCCGGCGTTTGGCACTGCCTCTCTCATCTATTAATCATGGCGACTGCTTTCTTATTCCGTTGCCATAGTTTCAGGCTGAAACACTGTTGGTGTGTGTGTGTGTGTGTGTGTGTGTGTGTGTGTGTGTGTGTGAGGGGCCATGGGACGTTACAGACCAGCAGAGCTGCTTAAAGGGGCCACGCTGGACAATAATGTTCAGACACAGACTGATTGTCTGATTATTGCTCGCCTTGCATTTTAATAATAAACAAAAAGACTGAGACGGTACTGGTATTTCCTTCCAGAACATTATCTGTTAAGTTTACCCACATTTCCTTAACCTTGTATTCAAATTGATTTGTAGGAAAAACTGGTCATTTTGTGTGGAAGTTTTCTTTTTGGATTTACTATTTAGAAATAGTTCATATTTTTTGAAAAAGAAAAGTTTAAAAAACAACTACTACTCTCTGGTGACTCTGGTTCTCTCTCTATACTTTAGCTACACCTTAGTTCTGCTTTGGATTCTGTTTCTCATGATTGACTCATTTCCCGTCTCTCTGATGTGGATATTTCTGGTGCTGTTCTTTCCTGGTTTTCTTCTTATCTCTCTGATAGACAGTTCTACATCTCAGTGCAGGATTTTCAATCCCTGTCCATTTGATGCAAGGTGTTCCCCAGGGATCTGTCCTTGGCCCACTATTATTCATTATTTACATACTACCCCTGTGTTAAATCTTGTACTGACATGGCTTTAATTACCACTTATATGCTGATGACATTTACTCTATATGTAGGCCCATTCTATTCACCCAAATTGACAAAATCTCTACTTGTGAACGTGAAATAAAATCAAATTTTTTTAAACTAAACATGTTCAAATTTCGTATGCATAATTTGAACATAATACAAAAGTTAACCCTAAAACTAACACAATGCATAATTTAAAAATACAGGTAAAACACCTGTGAAAAATCAGTCAAATTAACGGTACACAACACAAAGTTGTAGGATCATTTTAATCTCTGGACAAACATGTTTATGCTGCTTCAAGTCAAGTCAAGTCACCGTTATTTATATAGCGCTTTTAACAATACAGATCGTGTCAAAGCAGCTTTAGGAAAATAGTGTGTCAATAATGCAAAATTGTGCTCTGGATTCTGTACCTGTCATCAAGCTCAGGCTCTTTACTTGTTTTAAAGGTATAGTTCACCTAACATGATGTTTCGGTAACACTTTATTTCACTTTAGACATTCTACTAACACTAAGTAACTACATGTCAACTAGCAGTCATTAGAGTATTAGTAGACCGTCTGCTTAATATCTTCTAACACTTTATTTTGATGGGTCCACAACATACAACATACTTACTATGAGAAACTTTGCAAGTATGTCAACTTATTCTACTAACCCTAAACCTACCCTACTGAGAGTTAGTAGACATACACTATATTGCCAAAAGTATTGGCACCCCCTTCTAATGAACAGGTTTGACTACTTTAGTAATTTCTATGAGTACAAATTTTAATGTTAAAGCATATAATGATATTCTAGGAAATTGTGTGCTTCTAATATTATAGCAACAGTTTGGACTCTTTTCTATTCTAACATGACAATGTCTCTGTGTATAAGACAAGGTTCAAAAAGAAAATGATTGATTGAGTCAGTGTGGAAGAACTTGACTGGTCTGCATAAAACCAAGTCCTAATCCCAGTTTAACACCTCTGGTGTGACTGTAAATGCAGACCTTGAGACAAAAACTCATCACCAAACACTAATGACTTGTACATACACTATATAGACAAAAGTATTAGCACCCCCTTCTTTAGAACAGAAAAATGCACTTCCAAATCTGTGGCAACAACGATGGGAACATAATTCATGTATTTAAAAATTGTATTTCATCTCTGTTGCAACAGTTTTGTAAGTGTCTAAAATGACTGAACCCATATGTACAAGTCATTGGTGTTTGGTGATGAGTTTTTGTCTCAAGGTCTGCATTTACAGTCACACCAGAGGTGTTAAACTGGGATTAGGACTTGGTTTTATGCAGACCAGTCAAGTTCTTCCACACTGACTCAATCAATCATTTTCTTTTTGAACCTTGTCTTATACACAGAGACATTGTCATGTTAGAATAGAAAAGAGTCCAAACTGTTGCTATAATATTAGAAGCACACAATTTCCTAGAATATCATTATATGCTTTAACATTAAGATTTGTACTCATAGAAATTACTAAAGTAGTCAAACCTGTTCATTAGAAGGGGTGCCAATACTTTTGGCAATATAGCGTAGTTGCAAATTAATGAGAATTAGTTGACGTAGTTACAAAGTAACTTATAGTTAGTAGAATGTCTAAAGTGGACTATCGAAATAAAGTGTAACAGAAAATGTCATTCCAAACCTGTATGACTTTCTTTGTTGAGTGGAACATAGAAGTAAATGTTTTAAAGAGCCTTGGAAACCAAACACTGACTTCATTATATGGAAAAAACATATTTTTTTGTGCAGTCATACAGGTTTGGATCAACATGAGGGCGAGTAAGTGAAGATTTTAGCTCTGCCCGTAGATCCTCACCTTGCTCTTCTTCTATCGGTTATTTTTAGAGAGTCAGACGCTTTAATCATGAGATATTCTCCTGAGCCTCGACTCTCTGAATGGAGACGTTTGTCATTCTGCTATGATTTACTGACCTCAGCTTCTGAACTACAAACACATGAAACGCTCTGAAGCCAATCTGAGTCTTTGAAGTTCATGAGATCATCTCTGAGGAGCAGGTGGAGCTTCTGCGAGCGGCTGTAAATTAAAACATCATCCGATTCTAGATCATCTAGAGTTAAAGAATGCTCTGGTAGAGTTCTCTCAAAGCTATGAACAAACGTTCTTCTGGTGACGTTAATAGAATGTTTGTTCAAAGTTATCTGCTCTGTTAACTTTATTAGTAATGTTCATTCAATAACATTGTTTATACATCATTCATGGAACGTATTTCTCATGTATTTTAGTTGGATGTTCGTCTAAGAGAACATTCAAAAGTAGCGTTCCGGTAATGTTTCAACATAATAAAATGTAACGTTCCGCTTAATGTTGACTTTAACATTCATAAAACCAAAGAAAAATGTTTTATAAACATTTAGAAAATTGGACCCTGCTAAAAAAAAACAATAGAAGCCCAATAGAAACCATCACAGAAATTCCAATGGTTTCCATTAAAATACCATTATAAACCATTAGCTTTTTCCAGTAAAACCATTAAAAAATTCCCTTTTGTAGTGTATTTTGGGCATTTTTCCAATATGATTTAACATCCCACCAATAGAATCCATCACATACCAGTAGACACCATTATAGTTTCCATTAAAACCAATACAATTCCCATTATAACCATTAAATCCATCACATACCAGTAGACACCATTATAGTTTCCATTAAAACCAATACAATTCCCATTATAACCATTAAATCCATTTAATTTTCTATTGTGTTTTGGGCAGGGTTCTATTGTTTTTCAACATTTTGAATATTCAGAGAACATTCAGAAATAATAACTTGAAACGTTAGCAAAATATTCTTAGAGCATATTTTTAGGGTGGAGTTATCTGGTCGTTAATAATGTTCTCAAAATTATCAAATTAAATGTTCCCTTAACGTTCGTATAAACAAGAAAATATGTTTTTGTTTTAAAAACTGGAATTTTGAATATTTAGGTGGAGTTATGTTTTTTTATTTTTTTTATAATTGTCTCATAATATTAGCACAAAAACATTATTTATACATTTAATTTTAGTTGTATGTTCATCTAATGTTTTTTAAATGTTACTTGTTTCAGAAGAACATTCAAAAGTAACGTTCCCATAATTTTTGCAAAATGATCAAATTAAATGTTCCCTTAACATTCGCATAAACCAGAAAATATGTTTTTAAAACTTTTTTTTTAAAAAACTGGACATTTTGAATATTCAGATGGAGTTATGGTTTTTGGAGTTTTTTAAAAAAAATATAATTGTCTCAAAATATTAGCACAAAAATGTTATTTATAAATTGTGCATGGGACTTTTTTCTGAAATGTTTCAGTTGGACGTTTGTCTGACATTTTATAAATATTAATATTTGTTTTAGAACATTCAGAGAACATTAAAAGTAACATTCCCATAATATTTGGAAAATGATCAAATGTAATGTTCCCTTAACGTTCGTATGAACAAGATTTTTATTTTTTTTTTACTTAAAAAAAAAAACTGGACATTTTGAATATTCAGATGGAGTTATGGTTTTTGGAGTTTTAAAAAAAATATATAATTGTCTCAAAATATTAGCACAAAAATGTTATTTATAAATTATGCATGGGACTTTTTTCTGAAATGTTTCAGTTGGACATTTTTCTAGCATTTTATAAATATTACTATTTGTTTTAGAACATTCAGAGAACATTAAAAGTAACATTCCCATAATATTTGGAAAATTATCAAATGTAATGTTCCCATAACATTCATATAACCAAGAAATTGTTTTTTTTTTTTTTTTTTTTTAAAGGACATTTTTCAGAATGCATTGAAATATTAGCAACACATCCTAAGGTAGTTATCTGGTCTTTAATAATGTTATTATTATGTTGTTCATGGAAAGTTTTTTCTGAAATGTTTCAGTTGGATGTTCATCTTTAAATGTACTTAACGTTCAGAGAACATTAAAAGTAATATTCCCTCAATGCATAACCAAGAAAATGTTTTTTAAAAGGTTCTGAATGTTCAAATAACACCAGAAATAAATGTTTCTGTTCGCTGGCTTTCAGTTGCTCAGGCTGATACTCATCTGAAAGGGTTTTATCGGTGGATTAGCGGCCGGCGTCTCATGCACATAATCTCAGTGATTTGTTTGCGTATGTTTTCTTATTCATGTTGGCTTTGTGATGAAGCTTTTCCTGCCTGTAAACACACGGCGGCGGCGATTGAGACTCCGCAGACGTTCACAATGCTGTACATTCAGGAACAAATTGCATCCATGTGGCGTTTTGCGACCACAAGCGTCGGGCTCGGACCCGTCCATCAGGAGCGACGCCGGAGCACTTATCACCTCTCAGAGTCGCCGGCAGCGTTTCCTTCCTCTGCCAAAAGAGGAACGAAGGCAGATCTGTTACACATGTGCCTCCCATGAGCCCTTTCATCACAGACGTCTCTGTTTCTACCTCACAATCGTCTGTTCTTCGTCAGAGAGGCAGCTGTTTATTCCTCCTGATGAGACCGAACGGTAGCTGCTGGTAGAATTCCTCAAACCTCCCGCATCTCCATTTCAACTTGATACGAGAAACACCATCGTCAGCAAACAGCCGGTCGTCCATCTTGTGTTGTTGCAGGCCGCGTCGCACGGCTAATTTAAGGGTTGCAGCAATATACGCCAACAGCTGACCTACATATGCAGCCACGGCACACCTGCGTCTGATCGCTCGTCTGAGCTAAAACAAACAGCGCTTCATAATAACACATGCGAGCGACACAATGCCTTCATTCATCGCTGCGGTACTCAAGAATAATTTGGACAAGCGTGTCAGTTGTTTGTAGATGGACACAGTGCATGTTGTGCTGCAGGGTTCACGTCGTGTCACTGAGTTTGCTCTTTTATATCCATGCACACAAGGATTGTTTTAATTAGTCGACTTGATTTTATGTTACAGAATAAGACATCTGTTACTAATCTCAGCATTAATGGTTTAAAGTCGGCATGAAATGAAAAGGAGCCTGTCTGTGTTTTAAATGCATGTTATTGATCTGATTCATCCATGCATATTTCAGAATGTTCTGACCTTGGTGTCATAACTGGATCTTCTCCAATCATTTACACTCTTAAAAATAAAGGTGCTTTTCACAGCGATGCCATAGAAGAACCATTTTTGGTTCCACAAAGAACCATTCAGTCAAAGAACCATCTCTTTCTTACCTTTTTATAAACCTTCTTTCACCACAAACAACCTTCAAAGGTTCTTCAGATATTAAAGGTTCTTTATGAAACCATTTAGACAAAAAATGGCATCGTGAAGCACCTTTGTTTTTAAGAGTGTAGTGCTCTTAAGCCCCGCCCCTTGAGCTCATGCTCATTTGCATACACATTTGAGAGCCACGCCCACATCTCAACACCCAATCAACAATCGATACACATTTGTTCTTTGTCAATAATCCGCTATATTCAGATGTACGTCACAATACGGATGAAAAGATCTGATGCTGCTTCCGTTTAATGCCAATTTTAACCATTTGCAGGCAGAATATTTCATATCAGCTCTTCAGTAATGCTCATATTCACAGCATATACTGTATGAACAGTAGCATCTCTATTCAAACCGAAATTCATATCAATGGCTCTTAAATTATAGTTCGCTTCCTGAATTTGAATTGAGTTAGTAAACAGAATTATGAATAATTATGAATGTATTATAACAGAATTTCATATTTTTTAACTAGAAAAGCAAAGTTTGTGTTCCTAATGTTTACTTGACAGACTTATTTGAAAGTTATGACTAGAGATTTAAATGGCGTAAAGGTTTACACATCTTACCGACTGATTACCTGCATAAAATATTATTTAGTTTATATAATTTTCATCATATTTAACAAATTAACTTTTTTTGATGTTTTTACATTCACTGTAAAAAATGACCGTGATTTTAACGGTAAAAAATAGTGAAAATGCTACAGTAAAACCTGTTAAATGGTTAACGGTAAGTTCCTGTAAAACCGTAAACTGACGTTCCCAGAATTCCCTGCGTTGCATTTCAAATTTTGTTTGAATTTGATGTTTTTTCTTTGAAATAACTATGTTTCTTCTTAGTTTTTTCTTATCGGTTATGTTTATTAGGGTTGTATGTTACATCTAATGTTGTTAAATTAATGTTTATTGCATATTTCAGTTTATTGAGATCATCATGATGGTGATTAGTGTTTGTGTGAATGATGCATCTTCTATATGTGTTAATATTTAAAAGCTGATAGGCTTTGGTTCATCATGTGACTCTGCTTTTGGTGGTTATCAGTGTATTAAAACCGATTTCAGTACTTCAATAGGTTGGTATATTAACATTATATCAGTTAATGAAATTACGGTATTTAACTGTAAATTTAAGTTAAAGCCGTAAAACCTAAAAAGCTGTTACCGTATTTTTTACGGTAGAATTCCGGCATCCACAGCTGCCGTTTTTTACCGTAAATTTTACAAATATTTTTTTTACAGTGTTGGCTTCCTGTGTGACCAGTTTAATTCAGATCCACGGTCATGAAGCATTAAAGCATGTTGATTCTTCAGTTGTGAACGATGCTCAAGCCTGATGAACAGAACGAGTCAAACTCATGGTTTATCTGATGCTCAGCAGAACCGGCTCTCGATCTGCTGGTTTCTGAGTCTCTGGAAACTCAAGAGCATCTCAGTCATTGAGCTTCACGAGGAGCGTCAGATGAAGCTCACCGCAGCTCCTGGGTTCTGCAGATCAGATGGCGCTCGGATGCGTGCGATGGGTCCGATGGAGGTGTCCGATTCAGGGATTGATTTCAGGGAGTTTCTGTGGTGTTCGGTGCATGTTGCTGTGAGCTTTCAGGACGTAATGATTCTTTGTGTGAGGTGATGATCATCTACAGCGATCCACATGAACACACGGATCCATGTGATGGAGTCCAGATCTTATAAAAGAAAGAAAAAGAAGCTTTGTTTTGAAGAGTGTACAGTTTGAACTCATGATCAAATGACTCTCTAACTGATTCCTTGTAATGAATCATTCAAAATGACTCCCAAACAGTCTGAAACCCATGGTTTGAATCAGTTTAATGACTACAGTGTGAACAGTGGAGTCTGATTAATCAACTAATCAATCTCTTAACTGATTCACTGTAATGAATCAGTCAAAAAGACTTCAAAACGGTCTCAAACTCACAATCTGAATTGGTCTAATGACTACAGTGTGAACAGTGCAGCCTGAATCATGAACAAATGACTCTCTAACTGATTCCTTGTAATGAATCAGTCAAAAAGACTCACAAACAGTCTGAAACCCATGGTTTGAATCAGTTTAATGACTACAGTGTGAACAGCGGAGTCTGATTAATCAACAAATCAATCTCTAAATGATTCACTATAATGAATCAGTCAAAAAGACTCACAAATCGTCTTAAACTTACAATTTGAATCAGTTTAATGACTACAGTGTGAACACTGGAGTCTGAATCATGAGCAAATGACTCTCTAACCAATTCACTGTAATGAATCAGTCGAAAAGACTCCCAAACAGTCTGAAACCCACTTTTGAATCAGTTTAATGACTACAGTGTGAACAGTGGAGTCTGATTAATCAACTAATCAATCTCTTAACTGATTCACTGTAATGAATCAGTCAAAAAGACTTCAAAACGGTCTCAAACTCACAATCTGAATCAGTCTAATGACTACAGTGTAAATAGTGCAGCCTGAATCATGAACAAATGACTCTCTACCTGATTCCTTGTAATGAATCAGTCAAAAAGAGTCTCAAACTCACAATTTGAATCAGTCTAATGACTCAACACTCCTAAGAGCCATCCAGTTGGTTCTTCAGAAACTCAATATCTGCTTTGGCTCGCAGGCGTTTACGGTTTTCATATGCTAATTGCTCTGGACCTTTTATTCTCAGGTTACTGTAATGAAAGCAGTCGTTCATCGTCCAGGCGTCCGTATGGAATGTGACAGTGTGTCAAATAAACGAGGCTTAATTGAGCCTCGTCAAACGAGCGGAGAGCTTCATTACAGCGCAGGCTGTTCGCTTCACTGCCGCCGCTAGTTAATGTGAAAGCTGCTGTTTAATGGTTAAACAGTTAACAAGAGCACGATTCATGTGGAACGTCCCATTTTGCAATTCAAGGCATGTCAGGAACAATCAGTGCGATTGATGAGACGACGTCAACAATCCAGAGAGGAAAACATGATCATTAAAAGAGTTAAACTAGAGCTGCGCTGAGGGAACATATCTGTGTGTTTACATCACGTACAGCTTGAATAAATAAAGACTGAGAGAATCTGGCTTCCAGCAATGAAAGATTGATACTAAACTGAATTATTTGGTCGTATGCTTTGGTAAATACAGATTAGATGTGTGTTTGTACCTACTTTAACATCTTTTTGGGACACATTTGTATTCATAAACCTGACAAAACCTCTTTTTTGGATTCTTCATTTGTGGAAACGGTACAAAATATTGTAAATAATGTTAATTTGAGTTGTAAAAATGCAAAACTAATTTGTGACCCTGGAGCACAAAACCAGTCATAAGGGTCAATTTTGTGAAATCGAGATTTATGCATCATCTGAAAGCTGAATAAATATCTTTCCATTGATGTATGGTTTGTTATGATAGGACAATATTTGTAAATCTGGAATCTGAGGGTGCAAAAAAATCTAAATATTGAGAAAATCATCTTTAAAGTTGTTCAAATGAAGTTCTTAGCAATGCATATTACTAATCAAAAATTAAGTTTTGATATATTTATGGTAGGAAACTTACTAAATATCTTCATGGAACATGATCTTAATATCCTAATGATTTTTGGCATAAAAGAAAAATGTATAATTTTGATCCATACAATATATTGTTGTCTATTGCTACAAATATACCTGTGTTACTTATGACTGCTTTTGTGCTGCAGGGACACATTTAGGTTATAAAAACATTGTGGGAACGTTGTTTTGAAATGTTTCTAAAACATTGAAATTTCCAGTTTTCTTGTCATGATTATAAAGTTATTTTAAGGTTACAAAGACATTTCTTACAATATTTTATTAACTTTATTTTCACCCAAAATAACGTTATTTGAATGTATATTAATAGGGCTGCTGGGTAAAAAAATATTGATTTCTCGATTTTAATCGAATCTCATTTTTACGAAAGGATATCGATTCTTAAATCCCAACAATTGATTAACCTGTTTTCAGTTAATGAACAGAATATTGTAGCATTTATTGTATGTGTGTTTGTGTGTGTGTGTGTGTGTGTGGCTCTGTGTGTGTGTGTGGCTCTGTGTGTGTGTGTGTGTGTGTGTGTGTGTGTGTGTGTGTGAGAGAGAGAGAGAGAGAGAGAGTCTCTGTGTGTGTGTGTGTGTGTGGGGCTCTGTCTGTGTGTGTGTGTGTGTGTGTGTGTTTGTGTGTGAGAGAGAGAGAGAGTGTCTCTGCGTGTGTGTGTGTGTTAGTAAGTGTGTGTGTGTGTGTGTGTGTGTATATGTGTGTGTGTGTGTGTGTGTGTGTGTGTTTGTGTGTGTGAGAGAGAGAGAGAGAGTGTCTCTGCGTGTGTGTGTGTGTGTGTGTTAGTAAGTGTGTGTGTGTGTGTGTGTGTGTGTGTGTGTGTATGTGTGTGTGTGTGTGTGAGAGAGAGAGAGAGAGAGTGTGTCTCTGTGTGTGTGTGTGAGAGAGAGAGTGTCTCTGTGTGTGTGTGTGTGTGTGTGTGTGTTAGTAAGTGTGTGTGTGTGTGTGTGTGTGTGTGTGTGTAAGTGTGTGTGTTTGTGTGTGTGTGTTAGTAAGTGTGTGTGTGTGTGTGTGTGTGTGTGTGTGTAGACAAAACATTTGCCCCGTGAGGTCACAGGAAGTGGTGTCTGTCTGGTTTCTCATCTTCAGACCTTGTAATAATCAAACACAAGACCTTCAGAAACCTGTCTGACTGGAACGTTTCCTCTTATTTGGGTTAAATATACTGAAGTGAGAGAGAACATCTATCTGACCCCAACCGCTCTGGTTCAGAATGAAATGAGAATCATGGTTTTCTTCAGGCGTGCAGTTATTCAGAGGCTTCATTAAACAGCAGCAGCAGGAACATACATCCGTTTAATAGATGTTTCCATCAGCCGCTGAATAGCTGTGCATCTCCCAGCAACACGCTACAGTAACGCCACATTCCCACACGCTAGAGAGGTCAAAGGTCACGAGGATGGAGGTCAGTCAGCTCGGGATTATGATGAGGATCAGCTGTGTTTCATTAAAGTTTGATATTAAAGCCACGCTGCAGGTGAGATTGTGTGTGATTCCTGCGTTTGCATGATTTATCTTAACATTTTCACAGCAGGGTCATGTTGATGTTATTCAGTTCCTCAACAAGGACTGGACAAAATAAACTGGAAGAATTGTGTATTATTTTCTGTATTGTGGTTGCAAGGCTGCGCTGTCAAGTTTTCATTTGCATGTATTTATACACTTCAAAAAATTATTCATTTAGCATTTTCATCTTGTTTTCTAGTATAAATATCTAAACATTCTTGAATCAAGATGCATTTACAGTACAAGTGACATGATTTAAGATATTAAGTGTTGTTTTCTAAAACATAATCACAATTTTGTTAGTTTTTGCTTAAAAAAAGCCGAAATATCTGCCGATGTGGTAAGAATAATAATATGAATTCAAAGACTAAACAAGATTATTTTTCGTGCCCCATTAGCAGATATTTCTGCTTGTTTTAAGACAAAATTTGTATATATTTTTTAACAGAAAACAATGTATATGCTTTATTTTTTAAGATGAACTGCTTTTCCAAGGCATTGTTAGATGCCAATGTTTAATGTAGCTATTAAACTATATCTTGTTATGGTTTTAAATCTGTATTTAACCTCAGAATGATCTTAAAGTAAAAAGAGGAGCTAAAGTCAGATTTTTTGTGGTTGCTGTGCTTTAAAATTAAATTATTATAATCTTAATTCAAGTGATTCTGACAGTAATCAGTGTTGAGTTCTACTGTAAGATCAACCCTGTCTGCTTTACATGTTTCAAAATGATTATCAGTAATCAAATGCAATCAGTTACATTGCTTTAATAATGTAATTGAAATAGTTACACTACCTATTAGATTAACTTGTAATCTGTAACCTATTACATTTCCGAAGGAGCCTTCCCAGCACTGTCTGTGTGTTTTCTGTGTGTTTGAGAGGCCGGTTGAGGGCCGAATCCTCCGGTAATCTCATCTAGTGCTCTGGATGACGGAGGTGGATGTGTAAGACAATCACACGTGATTATATGAGCGCTGGCGTCACCTCCTTCTCTCCCGCTCGCGGTCACACGGCTCGTCTTACGGAGGAGCGTTTGACAGATAAGGTGGATCTTGTCATGCAGAGCATGTATGTGGGACCCCGTGCATTCAGGGGCCGTGTCACCCCATAGGGCTCGGCTAATTGGTGGTCCTGGCTCTTTCAATAGGTTTTGGACAAAGGCGTCAGTGTGGATCACGTGGGCAGGGCGTTGAGAAAGAGGCTCCCAGAGAGACGAGACGAGGGGCCCTGAGACAAAGAGCTCAGGACGCCCCATTACTGACCACAAATCACCCCCGTGTTCTGACCCACATACCCATCCGTGTGTGAAGAGCTGCTTTATTCGGCTCCGGGACGAGGAACGAGGGACGAGGAGCGCTTCAGGTGTTCAGGATTGATCTGTGGGACTGAATTCATGTCATTAAAGAGATTCTTCATTCAGAACATCAACATTCTGTCATCATTTACACTGAAAAAAATGATTCTCTTATTAGTGTTTTTGTCTTGTTTTCTAGTATAAATATCTAAACATTCTTGAATCAAGATGCATTTACTGTACAAGTGAAATTACTTAAGATATTAAGTCTTGTTTTCTAAACAAAAATATCAAAATGTTGTTAGTTTTTGCTTAAAACAAGCCAAAATATCTTCCAATGTTGTAAGAAAAATAATCTTAATTCAAAGGCTAAACAAGATTATTTTTCTTGCCTCATTAGCAGATATCTTTGCTTGTTTTAAGCAAAAACTAACAACATTTTTATATTTTTTTGACAGAAAACAAGACATAATATCTTCACTCATTTTACTTGTACAGTAAATTCATCTTGATTCGAGAATTTTGAGATATTTTACTAGAAAACAAGACTGAATCCTGAGGTGTGTTATGTGTTGCTCAGCGGAGACGTGGCCTGGAGGGAAAAAGCTGTTCTTGTGTCGATCTAAAAATAGCTGTATATAGAAACAATAAAAGTCTGAGGACTAAAAATTGTCAAATGAAAAACAGCAGGTGGTCTTCTGTTAGTGTCATGCATGGGTTTTAGTATTTATACCTCGCTGTCTGTGGAGTGTCCTGGTTTAGTAAGCGTGTGTGTGAATGGATGTGTTGTGTTGTGGAGGAGTGGTGTGGGATGTGAGGAACGAATTCAACAGGAACGCTGACGCTTTTAGAGCGATGGACTCGGGCGTTCCTGCGCGTTTGGCCGTGAAGGGAAGGTTCCTGCTCTCGCTGATGTTATGAGCGCTAATCGTCCGCTGGTGTTCTCTTACAAGCGCTCGCTCAGCATCATCTGCGCTGCTGGATTGAGTGTCTTTAATCCGGTTGAGTGAAATAAAGGAGCAGCGCTGGAGGGGCGTCTGTTCCCTCAGATAGAGACGCTAATCTGCTGCGTTCGCTAGGATTGACCTCGAGCATCATGAGCGCTCACACACTTCATTGTTCGCTGCAGGTGTCATGTGACCGGCGCTGTCTGGACTTCCTGTGTGTCCTGATGTGCTTCCTGCTTTACTGCTCTGTAGGGATGGGCGATATACTTATTTTGTTTTTGATACGATACCGATACATTTAAAGGTAAGTATCGTCGGTACCGATACAGATACCGATCCGATACCGATACTTTTAAAGGTCAGTAGTGTCAGTACCGATACATATACTGATACAATATCGATACCGATACTTTTAAAGGTTAGTATCATCGATACCGATACAGATACTGATACAATGTCGATACCGATACTTTTAAAGGTTAGTATCGTCGATACAGATACTGATAAGATATCGATACCGATACTTTTAAAGGTCAGTATCGTCGGTGCCGATACAAATACCGATACGATATCGATACCGATACTGTTTAAAGGTCAGTATCGTCGGTACCGATACAGATACTGATACGATATCGATACCGATACTTTTAAAGGTCAGTATCGTCGATACCGATACTTTTAAAGGTCAGTATCTTCGGTGCCGGTACCGAAATACGATATCGATACCTATAATTTTAAAGGTCTGTATCGTCGATACCGATATCGATACCGATACTTCTAAACTGAACTTTTAAATTATGAAATTTATTAAATTATTAAATTACTAAGAGTAAAATGGGTAAGGATAACCACTTAACTTTATATTTGAAATGCATTTTAACATTCAATATGCCTTGATTGCAACTTATTGGTTATATTTTTGTTTACGCTATGTTTACTGTAGTGGTAACCATGGAAATCTACAAATGTATTTAGTCACCACTTGTAGTACACTTGAGTGTACTAGTGTATGAAAGATGGGTTCAAGTGTACTACAAGTGGTAATGTAATGTAAGCTATCAATATAAACACCCAAGTTTTAACCCCTGGCTCCTCTGGGGCCAAACACTACAATCTCTGTCTTATTTACATTGAGATATAAAAAATTAGAAGCCAGCCATGTTTTTAGATCGGAGAGGCAAGACATAAGATGTTCTAACCTATTTCCATTTATTAACGGTAAATAGACTTGCAAGTCATCCACATAGCAGTGAAACGCAATGTCGAAAACGCAAAACTTCTTAAAAATGTCTCACAACGGGAGCATATACAATGAAAAAGTGTGGGTGCCAAAATAGAGCCTTGAGGCACACCACATGTAAGTGTGTACCACATGGTGACTAAATACATTTGAAATGTGCTGCTCATTTTCATATGTATCGTATAATGTGACGTCATGAAAACATGTCACTAACTCAACCGTTAGTTAGCGGCGGTGTGTCTGTAATATGGTTGGGCGATATGGCATAATCACGATTATTTTCAGAATGTTTGATGGAAGATTCAAGATTTTGATTTCAGTTTTTTGATGTTTAACAAGTCAATTAAAAACGTAACTACAAGATGATTCAAGTAATATTCTCACTAGTTAAATATCTTTGTAGAAAACATGCATGAAACATGAAGGCAAATATTGTCTTAAACGTATGTTCAGAAATAATGTAAAGTAAGAAAAATGCTGAATATTTCTGAGCCTAACATTCAGTTTTAGAGTCAAAAAGTCAAGACAATTCAAACTCAAAACATGTCTTATTGTTAATAGTTTTATTCAAAATGGCAATTCCTTGATCTTACAAAAATAAAATCATGACGAAACATTAAAATTGTAAAAATCGCTCAGCTCTAGTCCATGTGTTGACGGTGATTCCTGTGAAGCGTTTGTTGATCTGTGATCGCAGCAGGAGGTCAGATTCATGTTTTCAGTAAAGCTGTAATTGTGTGTTCGATCAGACGTCCATCAGTTGTCCTCAGCGAGGTGTTTGTGCGTCAGTCATTGTTCCTGAAGGAAATAAAGGCTGTGGCCGCAGCACTAGATTCATTAGCTGAGTGGATATTTGAACTTAAGCAGCTCCTCAACTCCATTACTCCACTTTACATTATTCAGCCGCTCATTCTCCATATATTACACAGAGACGCTTTAACATCACTCAACTCCAGCGAGATACTATTATAGTTGTTATGCATATTTTGAATTAAATTTTATTTTTGTTTTCCATTTTTTTTATTAATTTTATTGTGTTTTTATCATTTTTATTTTTAATGTAGACATACTTTTTAATACATTTTAGTTTAGTTTTAGTTATTTTAGTACACGTTGAAAATGCTTTTATTTCAAGTTAAAGGTTTTTTATGGTTTTAGTTATAGTTAATTATAATAATCAAGCTACACACATGATTTGAGGAATCTGTAGAGGTGATATTTTAGTATCATTTTAAATATTTTTTATAAAATAGTTTTTCTCATTTTTATTACTTTAAATATGTCTTTACACTGCAAAAATGATTTTCTTACTCAGTGTTTCTGTCTTGTTTTCTAGTATAAATATCTAAACATTCTTGAATCAAGATGCATTTACTGTACAAGTGAAATTATTTAAGATATTAAGTCTTGTTTTCTAAAAAGAAATTAAAACAAGCAAAAATATCTGCTAATGGGATAAGAAAAATCATCTTAATTCAAAGGCTAAACAAGATTATTTTTCTTGCCTCATTAGCAGATATTTTTGCTTGTTTTAAGTAAAAACTAACAAAAAAATTATAATTTTTTTACAGAAAACACGACATAATATCTTAAGTCATTTTAATTGTACAGTAAATTCATCTTGATTCAAGAATGTTTAGATATTTATACTAGAAAACAAGACAAAAACACTAAGTAAGAGAATCATTTTTGCAGTGTATAGTATTTTTAAATACATTTTTATTACATTTTTTAGTTATTTTAGTACAAGTTAAACAAAAAAAAAAGAGAAATGTTGCCTAGTCAACTAGCTGAAATAAATAAGTTAATGTTTATGTATATTTTATTTAAATTGAGTTAATGTTTTAGTTAACGATAGTAACCTTCTTCATGCTGGAGCTTATCTTCACGGTTATTACGTCTGCGTGAGCGGCGTCAGAGACAGAAAATGACCTGTTCGGTCAACGATGATAAATAACGTGGACAAAAGCGTCTGAATGGGATGATAATATGTGGAGATTGTGTGTGCGGCTCATTTAATGGCAGGAGATCCGCTGGGAAAACCATTTATTCCTGGAATTAAATCCGTGTTTGTCTCATATTGACTTCATGACACTGGATTGAGATGGATTGCTCTTAAATTGCTCTTTTGTGTGATTTTACATTATATTTTGTCTCTGAAACTATGGCTGGGCAATACATTATCACTATATTTTTTCAATATCATATGATATTGATATTTATCACCATATTTTGTTATGTTAGACCTTGAGAGTGAATGTAAACATGACTTGTTTGCTCACAAATTAACTCCACAGACGTTTAATTCTCCATAAATCTCTTTTATTTTCCCCTAAATTCTGTGTTTTACATTTTATTGTTACTGGATTTTATTGTGATTTAATTCAAATTTATCATCAATAAAATTAATTAATAAACTTTAAAAGATTAATTAAATAGTTAAAATGTAATCAAATGAAAATATAACAATTGTTTTACAACAAACATTGCATTATTATTGTTATAATTTTTTGGTCAAATAAGATGCTGCATAAAATAGCTGTATAAATTATAACATGGATGAAAAATATATTTGGTTTGATATTCCTTAAAATCATTATTATTAGTAGTAGTACTTATGAGAAGTGCATTTTAGTAAACAGTAGTCATTTATTTCTGTAATTTATTTTATTTTTGGTGGTTTGTTGTGAAGAGCTTTGCATAAATTTCATTGTGATCTCGATATGATTATCGCCAAAATGAAAATCATTATTTCTTACTCTAGTAAAAACGTAATATATATATAAAATACATTTATTTCATACTAAGTATAGTTCAAATCTATTAACATATTCACTGACATAACTCGAGACGTACTGATATAAAAATTATAATTAAACTTTACTTGGCACACTACTTGCGCACAATGCACTTTTCTTAATATTAAGTCTAAAATGTGTTTTAATATCACTTTTGATGAGGATTGCATGATCTTTGAATAATATCAGACTTTAAATGCAAAAAAATTAAAGTGTATCTTGCAATAGTTCCACATTAGCTCAGTAAAATATACTAAGTATATCTTTAAATGTACTTCAGTACAATTAAAGTTCATTAAAATGAGTTGTTTTAATTTAGCAGACTTTAAAACCAGTTTAATATACTAGAAGTACAATTGCAGGACATTTGATTAAGTACATAAATATGAAAATGCATTTGTAGTAGGCTATATTTAGCATGAAATATATACATTTAAGTATATTTATTTTTCATTAGGGTACTGAAAGCAGATATTGTGAGAAATGTCTCAGTCCTCTGCAAAGTGTCATCTTTTGAGTTCCACAGAAGAAATAAAATCATAAAGAATGACATGAGCGCGAGTAAATGATCATTTTGGGTGAGCTGACCCTTTAATGATCAATAAGAGTCATATGCACTGCAAAAAAAAGATTCTCTTTCTTAGTGTTTTTGCTTGTTTTAATCAAAAACTAACACATTTTTTATTTAATTTTTTTACAGAAAACAAGACTTAATATCTTAAATCATTTCACTTGTACAGTAAATGCATCTTGATTCAAGAATGTTTAGATATTTATACTAGAAAACAAGACAAATACACTGAGTAAGAGAATCATATTTTGCAGTGTGGGTAGTTTGACGTGAACATGAGTGTGTGTGTGTGTGTGTGTGTGTGTGTGTGTGTGTGGATGAGTGAGTATGAGTGTGTGAGTGTGTGAGTGTGTGTGTGTGTGTGTGTGTGTGTGTGTGTGGATGAGTGTGTGTGAGTGTGAGTGTGTGTTTGGATGTTGTTGAGGGTATTTGGAGGTGTTTAGAGGATGCTGGATGTTGTTTGAGGGTTCATAATTAACGTGAACATGAGTGTGTGTGTGTGTGTGTGTGTGTGTGTGTGTGTGTGTGTGTGTGTGTGTGAGTGAGTGTGAGTGTGTGTGAGTGTGTGTGTGTGTGTGTGTGTGTGTGTGTGTGAGTGTGTGTGTGTGTGTGTGAGTGTGTGTGAGTGTGTGTGTGTGTGTGTGTGTGTGTGTGTGAGTGTGAGTGAGTGTGTGTGTGTGTGTGTGTGTGAGTGAGTGTGAGTGTGTGTGAGTGTGTGTGTGTGTGTGTGTGTGTGTGTGTGAGTGTGTGTGAGTGTGTGTGTGTGTGTGTGTGTGTGTGTGTGTGTGTGTGTGTGTGTGTGAGTGTGTGTGTGTGTGTGTGTGTGTGTGTGTGTGTGTGTGTGTGTGTGTGAGTGTGAGTGTGAGTGTGTGAGTGTGTGTGTGTGTGTGTGAGTGTGAGTGTGAGTGTGTGTGTGTGTGTGTGTGTGTGTGTGTGTGTGTGTGTGGACGCTGATGCTGGTTTCTAATGCAGGTTCTCCTGCGGCTGATGTGATAACACCTCTTTGTTTTGCTCGTCTCACACAAACACTCCTGGCCTTCAGATGATTTTTCCCGGCGAGCTGATGCTCATCGTCTCCGTCAGGAATCCTCTAGGGACGTTTTAGAGTCAAAACTTCCACTTTGCGATATCAGAATGCAATTTGTGGCGTCTGGAGCGTAAGCTGCTTTAGCGCTGCTGTTTATTTTGCAGCGGCGGAGGGTTTTATCTGAAAGAGAGCGTAATCCTCACGGCAGGCGTTCGGCGCTGAGATGTTGCTGACGGCTTTGAGTCTCGTTGTGTTTGAGCGTTGAGAAACGGCTCCTGTTATAAACCCCATCCAGAAATCATCTGAACTCAGAGAATATGGAGACTGTGCTGAGAGCTTTCAAACTTTTTTATTAACAGAATCTGGAAGCATCAGTATATTAAATCAATTAACCACAGCTCTGTGATTGCAAGAACTGTATTCTTCAATAAAACAAGACGATGCTGCAGTGATAACGTGTTTTTGTCTTGTTTTCTAGTATAAATATCTAAACATTCTTGAATCAAGATGTATTTACTGTACAAGTGACATGATTTAAGATACTAAGTCTTGTTTTCTATAAAAAAAAATCTAAATTTGGTTAGTTTTTGCTTAAAACAAGCAAAAATATCTGCTAATGGGGCAAGAAAAATAATCTTAATTCAAAGGCTAAACAAGAATATTGTTCTTGCATATTTTTGCTTGTTTTAAGGAAAAACTAACAAAATTGTTATATTTTTTAACATAAAACTAGACTTAATATCTTAAATCATTTTACTTGTCAATCTTGATTCAAGAATGTTTAGATATTTATACTAGAAAACAAGACAAAAACACTAAGTAAGAGAATCATATTATGCAGTTTATGTTTTGTTCATCATGATAATCTTCACAAACAAACACAACTTTCATGAATTTTGAAGCAGAAGTGAAAAGCTAAACATAGACTATTAATGAACTACACCACGGTCACATGACTTCAACATCACCAGCTCCTGACCACTCTTTTAGGCTTTATTTAAAAATATTTCCCTGAAAGTTTGGGATTAAGGTCCTTGCACACTGAGTTTTTTCATATTTGTCATCCAAAATGCTTGCTAAGGATGCGAAAACACAGAAAATCGAACCTGATCCGAAGGAAAGTTCGGAGGCAGTGTGTAAGCGTGATTGACACAACGTGAGGTCGTATTCATTTTATACTGTGTTAAAATTTCCGACTAAAGCCCTATTCGGACGGTAGTTGTTTCTCAGGGGGACGTAAGTGATTTTCAGCATATACAGGGGGTAGTTGGTGATTTAATTGCGTCCGAATCCAGGATGTCGGTGTTTATCTCTCACCACCCTCGTGAAAATCCCCGGCCGAATTACCTACTGTTTTTTTGAGAAACACAAGGTCGTGTGGTGATTTAATTGCCGTCCGAATCCACATCTCTGAGTTTACGAGAAGAAATCGATTCAAAATTCAGTGTTTAATCCCTTTTTGAGCACTCCCGAACACCGTAACGTTGTACTTCGGTCGGTGTAATTTACATATTATTTCTGAAATGCTGGAAAGTATTTAAAAGAACAATACTTCATAACCGCTCCACCACAGCGACTGGGAGCAGAAGAGAAGAAAAGCATGTAAACAATCGAAATGTGTCTTTATTATGGCATCAGCAGGTATGCAATACAATTTTAAAATGTGTATTATAAACAGATATATATCGCGTATAATTATATACAACTATAGCGCATCTTTTTTCCTATTTTTAAACAGGAGATTTAAATAATCAAATAATATTATAAAATATGCTTGGAATAATAAGAATACATTTTACATAATAATAACTATTTTTAAATACATTTTACACAATAATAAGAATACATTTGTAAATAAAATTCATTTTCAATCATGTGATTGGTCACGTGAGCATGTGTTCCCGGGTGCGCAGGATCACAGAACTCGCTCCGCTGTGAATAAATCAGCATCCGAATGCATGAGTTTTATCACTGAGGTGATATGTAAATTTCTTTTTACAGACGTCCATATGAGAAACAATTACCGTCCGAATTGGGCTTTAGTGTGCAAAGACCTTTAGAATTAAGAGCTGGGTGATATGGCAAAAAAAATAAAATCTTGATTTTTTTTTTTTTTTTTTTTTTTTTTTCAGAGCATTGAACCAATTCAAGATGACCTTTAAAAAAAAAAAAATTATATTTAACTAGTCAACTTAAAACTGAATCTACAGCATCATCCAAGTAACGTTCTCTTTATGAACCATCTGGTTAAAGAAAGTTCTCTTCACATGAAGTTCAACATGCTGTAAATGTAAAACAAATTAACTTGTTAAGTATCTTTGCAGAAAAG
The DNA here is from genome assembly GCA_023376895.1 of Aspiorhynchus laticeps. Classification (NCBI taxonomy): domain Eukaryota; kingdom Metazoa; phylum Chordata; class Actinopteri; order Cypriniformes; family Cyprinidae; genus Aspiorhynchus; species Aspiorhynchus laticeps. The sequence goes on along the minus strand of CM041804.1, from coordinate 36,930,327 downwards.
ATGCATGAAATATGAAGGCAAATATTGTCTTAAGCATATCCTATATTTTCAGAAGTTATGTAAAATAAGAAAAAAACAAAATTTTCATGCATTTTCATTGTAAACGTTTGACCGTCGCGTCTCGCGTCTTTTGCAGCGTCTATTCAAAACCATGATTCATCAATTATTTTTTTTTTAATAAAATTGTGGCAAAACATGATATTCAAATTAATCGATAAAATCAGTGAAATTCACTCGATTATAAACTCTGAAAGCGTCTAGTGAGTAGTTGAGTTTATCTGTTTGGTTTGATGGCATTTATTGTCCCAACAACCTCTGTAGTGCCATTTAACATGAAAATATCTTGAGTTTTTGTTCGACACAGACCTCATTTCATGTATTTAACAAAAAAAGTAAAAATTGATTTCAGGCCAGTGGAGCCAGAAGTGCTAAAATGCAACTGATTTTGGCCAAAATTATTATTATTTTTTATTTTTTTACTATACAGTTGTTGATGAATTCACATTGATTTTGTGTGTTTTTATCATTGTAATCTCTCTGGATCTAGACATTAGATCTACACAAGATACCAAAGTCTCAACATAAACTCCATCATTTCTGAGGTGATCTGTCCTGTATTTGTGTTTTATTCCTCCTGAGGACTTTAACTTGACTTTAATATGTGTATATTGATGTTCTCTTGATGCACTTTAAATAATAATCACGTATAATGTGGTTGTGAGCAGTAAAGTGGCATCATTTTCCTCTGTCCTGAATAATGAATGCTGCTACTGTTGTTGTTTTGTCTCTCAGTCCCACCGTCTCTATACGTCACTTTCTATATTCTCCTCATGAGTGCTCCAAATTAGCACCAATTATTCTAAGTGTAAAATTAAATTACAGGCTCTAATGAAGGAGTGGAGCTGCTCCGTAACTCTGCATGCGGATCACGTAACCATACAATTCAATTGAGATGCTTTTCTCCTCGCAGCGAGACAATGACTGCGAGTGCAAGCTTTGAGAAACACAGACCTGTGATCTATGACGCCAGACGCTCAATTAATGAGAAATCTCCATTAGAAAAATTGCATGACACAGCTGATATCAGGAGCGGCTCGTCACAAACGTCTCCTGACGCGGTAAAGAAATGAGATATTGAACAGCCGTCGCTGTGGGAAATCTCTCGGGAGAAAGAGAAATATGAGACCGATGCTCCAGTGTGAACCAGTGTTATTTCAGCATCATCAACTTTTATTCCAGTTTGAGTTATTTTGGTGTTATAAAGTTACACTCAATGAAAATGAGAAATGATGCTTTAGAAACAAGCTGAAATAAAAGAAAACTTATTTCATTTAAGGTATGATTGTGTGTTTATTGCTGTTTAAAGTGAGAAACACTGATATTATGGAGCGTGTGTGTGTGTGTGTGTGTGAGTGTGTGTGAGTGCGTGTGTGTGAGCGCGTGTGTGTGGTAATGCTCATGAATATGTGTGTAAATAGTGTCTTTCTACAAGTGTTTGAGTGTGAGTTTTTGAGGTGTATTCTGGTGATTTGAGGTGTATTCTCATGATGTGAGGTGTATTCTCGTGATGTGAGGTGTATTCTCATGATTTGAGGTGTATTCTCATGATGTGAGGTGTATTCTCGTGATTTGAGGTGTATTCTTGTGATTTGAGGTGTATTCTCATGATGTGAGGTGTATTCTCGTGATGTGAGGTGTATTCTCGTGATTTGAGGTGTATTCTCGTGATTTGAGGTGTATTCTCATGATGTGAGGTGTATTCTCATGATGTGAGGTGTATTCTCGTGATGTGAGGTGTATTCTCATGATGTGAGGTGTATTCTCGTGATGTGAGGTGTATTCTCGTGATTTGAGGTGTATTCTCGTGATTTGAGGTGTATTCTCGTGATTTGAGGTGTATTCTCATGATTTGAGGTGTATTCTCGTGATTTGAGGTGTATTCTGGTGATGTGAGGTGTATTCTCGTGATTTGAGGTGTATTCTCGTGATTTGAGGTGTATTCTCGTGATGTGAGGTGTATTCTCGTGATTTGAGGTGTATTCTCGTGATTTGAGGTGTAATCTCGTGATGTGAGGTGTATTCTCGTGATGTGAGGTGTATTCTCATGATTTGAGGTGTATTCTCGTGATGTGAGGTGTATTCTCGTGATTTGAGGTGTATTCTGGTGATGTGAGGTGTAATCTCGTGATGTGAGGTGTATTCTCATGATGTGAGGTGTATTCTCGTGATGTGAGGTGTATTCTCGTGATTTGCGGTGTATTCTCAATTCTCGTGATTTGAGGTGTAATCTCGTGATGTGAGGTGTATTCTCGTGATGTGAGGTGTATTCTCATGATGTGAGGTGTAATCTCGTGATGTGTGGGGTATTCTCGTGATGTGAGGTGTATTCTCGTGATTTGCGGTGTATTCTCAATTCTCGTGATTTGAGGTGTAATCTCGTGATGTGAGGTGTATTCTCGTGATGTGAGGTGTATTCTCGTGATGTGAGGTGTTTGTCACATACACAGTTATATAGAGAGTATATATCCAGCAGTGAAATGTATTCTCTGCATTTAACCCATCCTAAGTGAACACACACCCGGAGCAGTGGGCAGCCATGTTACAGCGCCCGGGGAGCAGTTGGGGGTTCGGTGCCTTGCTCAAGGACACCTCAGTCGTGGTATTGAAGGAGGATACTCCAACAAACCCTGCCAGACCCGAGATTCGAACCCACAACCTTCCGGTTACAAGTCCGACTCGCTATCCATTAGGCCGCGACTGCCCCTTGATTTGAGGTGTATTCTCGTGATGTGAGGTGTATTCTCGTGATTTCAGGTGTATTCTCGTGATGTGAGGTGTAATCTCGTGATGTGAGGTGTATTCTCGTGATTTGCGGTGTATTCTCAATTCTCGTGATTTGAGGTGTAATCTCGTGATGTGAGGTGTATTCTCGTGATTTGCGGTGTATTCTCAATTCTCGTGATTTGAGGTGTAATCTCGTGATGTGAGGTGTATTCTCGTGATTTGAGGTGTATTCTCAATTCTCGTGATTTGAGGTGTAATCTCGTGATGTGAGGTGTATTCTCGTGATTTGAGGTGTATTCTCAATTCTCGTGATTTGAGGTGTAATCTCGTGAGTGTGGTGGTTTTCTCTGTGAATGTGTCTGTAAGCGTGGGTTCAGGTAGGTCTCGTCTCTGCTGATTAGTGAGGTTTAACTCAGATGACTGAGAACGAGTCTTTAAAGCATCAGATCCAATTAAGAGCAGCTGTAAGGAAGCTCAGGTCAGCTCGGGCTCTCTGCGTGTCTC
>CM041804.1:36909539-36919539 GCA_023376895.1 Aspiorhynchus laticeps | reverse complement strand
TGGATTCACATCTCTGTAATGAACTGATCTTTTGCCACGAAGCGTCTGCGAATCAAACTCTGCTCCGCTTTCTTCCCTCAGATACCAAACAATATCCAGCGTTCGTGGGACACAAACCGGGAAGAAACAACACGCAGCGGCACAAGCTGGACATTCAGCTGATCGTCATCATGAACCGGACTCTCTATGTGGCCGCGAGGTGAGTTTGCTATTTAAAGACCATCCCGGTTATTAACAGAGACTGGTGAAGCGCAGATTGAGCAGATTGTTGGCATGGTAACCAGCATATGGACGAGAAGCAGCACATGTTCAGAGTCAAAGAGCATCAGTGCTTTACACACATACTTGACACGTTTTACATTTATCTGGGTTTCTTAAGATGAATTAAGTCCTTAAATGTGACCCTGGAGCACAAAACCAGTCTTAAGAGTCAATCTATCAAAATTGAGATTTATGCATCATCTGAAAGCTGAATAAATAATCTTTCCATTGATGTATGGTTTGTTATGATAGGACAATATTTGTAAATCTGGAATCTGAGGGTGCAAAAAAATCAAAATATTGAGAAAATCATCTTTAAAGTTGTTCAAATGAAGTTCTTAGCAATGCATATTACTAATCAAAAATTAAGTTTTGATATATTTACGGTAGGAAATTTACTAAATATCTTCATGGAACATGATCTTAATATCCTAATGATTTTTGGCATAAAAGAAAAATGGATAATTTTGATCCATACAATGTATTGTTGGCTATTGCTACAAATATACCTGTGTTACTTATGACTGCTTTTGTGCTCCAGGGACACAAATCAGAGCCGAAAATCATAAAGTCGTGGTATTATATATTGCATGAACTGCAAAGCATGAATATCTTCATCAGTGTTTTTGCTTTGTTTTCCAGTACAGTACAAATATCTAAACATCCTTAAATCAAGATACAGATGCAGAATGAAGATATGGAGGCTTGTTTTCTGCGAAATTAAAAAACTAAAACCATAAACTTGAAATAAAATAAACTTAAAAAAATTAAACATTTAATTTCAGTACTGAAATAAAGATGATATAGATATTTATAAATATGAAAAAAATTGACAAAAACACAACGAAATTACTTTTAACTAAAATTTAAATGAAAACATAAAAATAAAAACTAATAAAAATATTTATAAAAATTAATAAACATTTTTAAAAATAATCAAAACAAAAAAATTATAAAAACAGTAGTAGTATCTCTGATATAAATTAACACTGGTTATTAGTTGTATTTTAAGTTTGTTGTATATAAGTTGTGTTTCCTTTCATTTTTTTTTTTTTATTTCTTTAAGTGTCTTAAAAAGTCTTAAATGTATCTTCATAAATCCTGCAGAACCCCTGATTTATGTTTCACAACAGGACCTTCTAAATGTGTGTGAATGTTGTGTTTCTGCCACCTGAACTAATAATCATAAGATCTCTTTATTAATTTAACAGTCCTTTAGCTGTTAGTGTGTGTGTGTGTGTGTGTGTGTGTGTGTGTGTGTGTGTGTGTGTGAGTGAGTGAGTTGTGTGTTGTGTTGTGTTGTGTTGTGTTGTGTGTGTGTGTGTGTGTGTGTGTGTGTGTGTGTGTGTGTGAGTGAGTGAGTTGTGTGTTGTGTTGTGTTTTGTGTGTGTGTGTGTGTGTGTGTGAGTGAGTGAGTTGTGTGTTGTGTTGTGTTGTGTTGTGTTGTGTTGTGTGTGTGTGTGTGTGTGAGTGAGTGAGTTGTGTGTTGTGTTGTGTTGTGTGCGTGTGTGTTTGTGTGTGTGTGTGATAAACATTGGCGTGTGTTTTGGCCAGAGATACAGAGTTACACCTGATCACACTCTGATTGATTGATTGCTGTAGGCTCCGCCCACTCACTCTCCACTAATGAAAACGCTGGAGCTCTGATTGATTGATTGCTGTAGGCTCCGCCCCTCAATCCTCCACCGGTCAGATCTCTGATCGCTGATTACAAGAGGTTTGAAAGCTCTAGCGGTGGATCAGTGTTTTTCTGATGGTCAGAACACAGCTCTTTTCACACTAGATCTCTACATCTTTCAGCTCCAGGCTCTTCTGGGCTTTCTGTTGTTTTGTGGCTTTATTTAGGCCTGTAGAGGCTGATGTGACTCAACAACACCTCTGTAAAAAGAGTTTTCTTCAGTTTTTCTTTCTTGAAACCTCAGTGCAGCTCAACAACAAAAAACAGTGATGAAAATACAGCAGGACAGAGAGAAAGAGGAATGAGAGTTGTGACCGGTTGCATAAACTGCTTAGACTTCTCTTGAAACGTTAGTCATATATTTTTACCTTCAAGACTGGTCAGAACGTTTTAAAGCCAGATACAAAAGAAATTGATGTAAATTGCTCTAATTTGATTCCAGACAATAAGACCGGTTATCTCTTAGCTAACTGCTAGTTAGTCAAACTAGTTCTTAAGGCATTGTCTATGTGTTTGTGTAACTGGACCCTGCTGATGTGAATATAAAACACACGGTCAGAAACCTTTAAATACAGGAGATCTGATCTAAAGCTGCATGATCCACACTGATCTGCTGTGTATTAATTATGGATTTAGACGATATTGTGTGAGCTGAAGTTTCTCAGAGTGTGTGTTGCAGTGGACATATGAAGCTCGCACACAAACAGGACAATAATTTACTTTACTTTATTAATATAAAGCACATTTCACGCAACTCTAGGTTGACCCAAAGTGCTGTACAAAAAACTATAGTCAACACAACACAACATTACACCCTTACAACAAAACAGCAGCTATGCCTCATTAAAGGCTACATAAAAAAGGTGTTATTTAAGTAAATGCTTAAAATATGACAAGGAAGATACAGTTCTGATAGAAGCAGGCAAATTGTTCCAAAGATTGGGGCTTGCAACGGCGAAGGCTCGATCAGCTCTACATTATAGCCTTGTTCTTGGAACAATAAGGAGGCCAGAACTACAAGATCTTAAAGGGATAGTTCACCCAAAAATGAAACTTCTGTCATCATTTACTCACCCTCAAGTTGTCCCAAACCTGTATGAATGTCTTTGTTCTGCTGAACACAAATGAAGATTTTCTGAAGAACATGGGAAACAGAGCAGTTCTGGGGCACCATTGACTTCCATAGTATTTTTTTTCCTACTATGGAAGTCAATGGTGCCCCAAAACAGCCTGATTACAAACTTTCTTCAAAATATCTTCCTTTGTGTTCAGTAGAACAAAGACATTCATACAGGTTTGGATCTACTTGAGAGAGAGTAAATGATGACAGAATTTTCATTTTTGGGTGTACTGTCCCTTTAAGGCTCTGATAGGATTGTAGTTTAAACAGACTTCTGTAAGGTAGGATGGGGCCAGATTGTGTAATGACTTAAAAACAAAAATTAAAACTTTAAATATGATTTTATACTTACCTGGTAGCCAATTTAAAAAGATTAAAATGGGCGTGGCATGATCGAACCTTCGCCTGCCGGTCAGCATTTTGAACCGTCTGTAAACGCTTCAGACAAGACTGACTAATACCGTAATATAAGGCGTTAAAGTAATCAAGACCAGTGTTGCAATTTTGCAACACGTCGCAAATGAAAAAAGCTTGATTTAACCACAGCATTAACTTGCTTCTCGAACGTCAGGCCTGAATCATATATAACACCAAGATTCTTTGCAAACGAAGTAATATACTTGGAACAATGGCCAAGGTCAAAAACATGATCATCATGAGGTTTTAAACCAAACATCATAATTTCTGTTTTGCTTTCATTTAACACCAAAAAATTTAGATTGAGCCATTTTTGTAATTCAGCTAGGCAAGCCTATAATGGTCCAATGGACCCTTTATTTTTATACTGTAATGGAAGATATAATTGTGTATCATCCGCATAGATGCTTTTCAAAAATGGCACCTATAGCATATATAATGAAAATAAGATCGGAGAGAGAATTGAACCTTGTGGTACTCCACATGAAAAAGGATCAGTGATGGGAATAACGGCGTTATAAATAAACGGCGTTACTCACGGCGTTATTTTTTTCAGTAACGAGTAATCAAACGAATTACTGTTTCCCCCGTTACAACGCTGTTACCGTTACTGACAATAAAATGCATGTTACTATAATTTATTATAATAATATTAGAATTTTATTCTTCAGTTCATCTGAATGGATGCACAGTGTGGCTTTATTTGACATACCGTAAACTAGTGTGACGCGCACGACTCGCCGTAGCTTTGTCTCACACACACACACACACACACACACGCGCACACACACACACACACGCGCGCGCAAAGAAAGATACAGAGCGAGAGAGTCTTTCATAACATGCAGAATTGACGCGCTACATGTAAACGATATTCTTTGTTGTGTTTTTCTGTCAAAATAACGGAGTTCCTTTGGAATTCTTCAGCTTTTAAGAACTGCCGGGTTCTCTGTTAGTGGGCGGAGCTAATGCGCAAACGACAATCTCATTGGCCGGCGCTCACCTATCATCATCCCTGTTTTGATTTCAGCAAATCAATTAGAGCGAACGCAGACAACCTGATTAATATTCATGAACCCAGCAGCTCATTAATCCTTAGTGCGTTTTATATTGTTATTAGTGGTAGAATTCGTAGTAGATTTGTTATCTTATAAATCCCCCCCCCCCCTTTTTTTATAGAAACACTAAATGACAAACACTATCTTAAGCACCAGTCCTAAGTTCAGTCAACATGACAAATATGAATTCATACATGGTTATTCTAATTACTAAAGTTCTATCATCATATAATGCTAAATTATCATAATATCATATTATAATGCTTGACTGACTGATGCTAAGTGTCGTACTGTTATGTACTAACATAAATAGTGTAGATTAATGTACAATGTTTTATAATAATAATTGATTTTATTTAGTGTCCATTTCATTAATTTAACATATTTAATATTGGGGCATCCAAGTTATTTGACATTTGAATAATAAAAAAAAAAAACGTAACACAATAGTTACTTTCCCTGGTAATTAGTTACTTTTATAATAATGTAACTCAGTTACTATTTGTGAGAAGTAACTAGTAACCATAACTAATTACTTTTTTAAAGTAATGTGCCCAACACTGAAAAGGATACACAGAAACGTGCTGACCAATGGAAATACGAAAGCTTCTATTCGATAAAAAAGAACGAAACCGTTTCCATGGTTTCCAACCATAATGGAAACTCAACTCTGTTTCAGTTCAGATTGTGCTGTAAAGCAGCTCTAAAAGACAACTGAGTCATTATTCAGTTCAGACTCGTTTCTCAACACTTGGGTCAGTTTTTCAAAATCTCTTCACACAGTTCTCATAATTAACATTCAGCTTGATACAGCAGGTAACGGCGCAATATTGGGAATATTTCTGTTTTAAACCATGAAGGCTGATATCAAGCAACATGCAAACTTTGCGCAACTTTGAAAATAAAAATAAAAACTGAGATACGAATCTACTTCAACATTTGCTGATAATATAACTGTCTTAAATTATTCCCTTAAAGGGGACCTAACGCACACAGCTTCACCCAATCTCATGTTAATCTTGAGTACCTATAGAGTAGTACTGCATCCTTCATATCTCCAAAAAGTCTTTAGTTTTATCATATTTATAAAAGAAAGATACAGATTTACGATTCTCTCCGAAAAAAGCCGAGCTCCTGGAGGCGTGCCGTGTGGGCGGAGCTAAAGAGTGAAGGCATGTCGTGGGCGGAGCTAAAGAGTGAAGGTGTGCCGTGTGGGCGGAGCTAAAGAGTGAAGGTGTGCCGTGTGGGCGGAGCTAAAGAGTGAAGGCGTGTCGTGGGCGGAGCTAAAGAGTGACGAGTACTTGCGCCGATCGCCAACAAAACAGACATTTGATGCCGTTTCACTCACCATCTGCAGTTCTGAATCATGAGCGGGATCTTTTATAGCTGGGACCGCTCCATCTTTCAGTATTAAACGATGTGCAAATCCAGCGTCGACCTGGGCCTTGTTTATAAAACGTTCGTCAACAAAACGCTTGAGAAACTCCATCGCTGCCCCGGAAAAACAAACTATATCCACTGTTCACGTAACGCTGGGTTGTTTTGGGAAGCTGAACAAGGTTATCTTTCCCTCACAACCAAAAACACTCTTCTTTAGAGACGTTCTTCCCGAGCGAGTCCCGTGCAGCGCTGCCGATTGAAGCGTGTTGATTGGCTGCTCTCGCTCCGGTCGATGCGTGCAGGGGCGTGTTCTTCCGGGAGAAATGCCCATATAAGGAGTTCCACCGTCGTTTACGTCATCAAGAACAACGATCGAAAAAAACTCTCCGAAACTTGTACGAACCCGGAAGTGAGATTTTTGGCACAGAAATACTCTGTTATACGTCCAAAAAATTTTTTTTAAACTTTGTCCATGCTTAGCATGAGAATCAAACTCTTTACCAGTGTAAACAACTCTGAATGCATGAAACAGCATTGTACCTCCCCTTTAATATTTCTCTTGTGGCCCGTACATACTGGAAAAAAAAGAGAAATGTATTTCGCATTAAACAGGTTGTTTTTGAAAGTCGGTGCTTGAAATAAAACTGCTCTTAAATTTCATGCAGTGTTAATCATTTTATTTATAGGCCTATAAATCATTGTATAAATTAATAGACCTGTTATAAAATAACTTTTTAAAAACATTTTCAATGAGGAGCAGATGTGTCAAGTAACGAAGTACAAATACTTTACCTTACTTAAGTAGAAATTTTGGGTATCTATACTTTACTGGAGTAATTATTTTTCAGCCGACTTTTTACCTCTACTCCTTACATTTTCACACAATTATCTGTACTTTCTACTCCTTACATTTTAAAAATATCCTCGTTACTTCTATTTAATTTCTGCTTGTTTTCATTCCGGCTTGTCATCGTTCAAAAAAAAACAAAAAACTATCCAGATAAATCGCACCATCCGGATAGAGTGAATTTTTTATTGTGGTTGGATGAGAAGAATAAACACCATTCCGACACCCTATTGGTTTGTACGCGATCCATCGCACCTGCACATGACACACTCCAGCAAGGACATAGCCAGTGTTGGGGTCGTTACTCAAAAAAGATTATTTCTTAAAAGTTATTATTTCTCCACTACTGGCTCATTTATCAAACGGGTGCTTTCTCTTCGTCCTCCGCAAATTAAGCTACAGTAGTTCGGTAGAGAGACGTTTGAATAAATTAGCGTTTGCAATTGACAATGTTGTGATAAGTAGGCTATACTAACTTTGTTACTCGTTACCCCCAACACTGGACATAGCAGACGTATGTAGCCAAGTACGAAGATGTCCGTGGCAGAGACTCAAGAAGAGAACTCGAGGATTATGAGTTATTTTTCCATTTTTATTTTTTGATTAATCGCTTGGATTAATCATGCATTTTGACAGCACTAATGTTTATTGTATATAGACAACCATACAAGGGTAATTGTTACTAAGCCTGCCCTGGGTACACCAATGTTCTTGTCCGTTGCCCTCACAGATTCCTGCAGCTAAGCTTGGATGTACATTTACATTCCAATAAAGCTTATTGATGACATGCCTCTGAATTTTGACTTTTTGCACCATTACAATACTTATAGGCAACTAGTCATCATATCTTTCTCTCCATGAAACACGTTAATGCTCAGTAGTACATGTTTTTTTAATGTATTTGCATTGTACTAAAATGCGTTCATTTTCAATGGGCATATATGCGGCTGAAACAGGTAGCCTAGTGCATCCCCAAAACATTTTAATATAACATTAGTCATTATGGCCTTTAGAAAAATGTTTTTTTGAGGAGGTGGGTTAGTGCACAATAGGCCTCTGTGGTGTGGCCTAAGCTTTTGTCCTTAATGGCATTTTTTTCCTTACATTACTTTTACTTTTATACTTTAAGTAGTTTTGAAACCAGTACGTTTACACTTTTACTTGAGTAAAAAGCTTGAGTTGATACTTCAACTTCTACAGAAGTCTTTTTAAACCCTAGTATCTATACTTCTACCTGAGTAATGAATGTGAATACTTTTGACACCAGTGATGAGGAGTAAACTAATAGCCTAATCTTTTATTATCCTCGCCAGTTATGAAATTATTGCGGGGCAAATTAATTGGAATTTTAATAATAAAAGTAACCTAATAATAAGACTGCAAAAGGCCTACATTAATTTGAAATCTTAATATTGCAAATATTTTATGCTTTTGACAATATCTCTGGCTATAGTCGACACATGATTTGATGCAACTGTGTAAACGTGCCTTAATTTTCCTCTTTTGTGTAGATGTCACGAAACTGAAAAACTAATACAGTGTAAGTGTTGAGCTACACTGAATGGTGTTTATAGTATTTAATTTTTTTAGATTTGGTGTATACTTTAATACAGTATTACTGTAGAAATATTCCAGATTGCTGTCTTGTATTATATTAGGATTTTTGTCGTTCGAAAGATGTTTTCACTGAATGCATTTTATGCATGCATTAATAAATGATCCAGTTTATTCACATAGATGCTGTTGAGCTTCTCTGCGTGAAGAGTTTTGAAAGTATTGAGGCATGTGATTATAAAAGTCTGTAATTATGGATTTAGTTGATTGCAGACTCTCAGTAGATGTGAGATATAGAGCTGAAGTTTGTTTCCATCCACCTACTTTTAAGAGCAACACTAGATGGAAATGCATAAAATCTAAAAATGTGCATAAAAAAGTTATGCACACAATCGTGTAGGATAAACTTTTTATCCAATAAGAAAAAATGTGCATAAACTACTGTACGATGGAAACACATTTACTGAATAAATTCCACCATGTGCATTAAACAACCATCTCTGCAATGTTAAAGTGGGATGACAACCTAAGAAGCATTATTAAAAAATCCCATCAAAGGCTTTTTTTCTTAAGACAGCTTAAAAAGTTTGGCGTATGTTCAGTTTTTATGGATCTGTCATTGAAAGCGTGCTGACTTTCTCAATTATAGAGTGGTTTGGTAGCTCCACAGCTCAGGTTAGTAATATAACTCAGTTGTGATCTTCACACTATTGATGAGATCTATGTCTCACGTTTGCAGAAAAAAAGGTCTTACAATCCTGAAAGCTCCCTTACATCCAGCCAGACACCTCTTTACGCCTCGGAGCAATTAAAACTAAGTCTACATGTTTTCTGAACAGCACTTATTGTAGGGTTGTGCATGCTCTTAATTGCTCTGGTATCTATGCATCTGCATTTCACTCTTTGTAATTGATATGACATATATGTATAATGATATGACATATATGTATAATATATGTATAATGTATTTATGTCAAAGTTTGCTTTATTGTCAATTCTGCCACATGTACAGCTCATGCATACAGAGAATTGAAACTGTGTTACTCTCAGACTCTTGGTGCATACAGATAACACTAACAGTAGAACGTAAAAATACAGATAAATACAGATTAAATATATATGTGACCCTGGAGCACAAAATCAGTCATAAGGGTACATTTTTCAAAATTGAGATTTATGCATCATCTGAAAGCTGAATAAATAATCTTTCCATTGATGTATGGTTTGTTATGATAGGACAATATTTGTAAATCTGGAATCTGAGGGTGCAAAAAAATCTAAATATTGAGAAAATCACCTTTAAAGTTGTTCAAATGAAGTTCTTAGCAATGCATATTACTAATCAAAAATTAAGTTTTGATATATTTACGGTAGGAAATTTACAAAATATCTTCATGGAACATGATCTTTACTTAATATCCTAATGATTTTTGGCATAAAAGAAAAATAGATAATTTTGACCCATACAATGTATTGCTACAAATATACCCCAGCGATTTAAGATTGGTTTTGTGCTCCAGGGTCACATATATATAAAATACAAACTATACAAATAAAGACGTGTACAAAAAAAAAAAAAAAAGATAGATAGATAAAGTGGCACAAGGCACATAGAGTGCAAACCAGTGAAATAAACAAACAGTGCAGATATAACCAGTGTAGTGCAAAACAAGCTTATCAGTCTG
>CM041804.1:36867039-36902039 GCA_023376895.1 Aspiorhynchus laticeps | reverse complement strand
AGTGTTTTTTTTCATGAGAAATACTTAAATTGAAGCAGCTACTTCAATCATAATCCGATATATTGTTACTAATCAAATGTGATGAACATTAACTAAAGCATTGACACAGACTGCTTATAATGCAGTGTTACAGCTCATTACAGGGCTGCAGCATCCAGACCGAATGTGTTTATTATTGTAATAGTGATTATTAATGTGGACAGGCTGTGATACTGAGGCTGAATGTCTTCACAGGGATCACATCTACACGCTGGACATCGAGACGGCCGATACGGAGGAGATCTTCTTCAGTAAGGTGAGTCTGAGGATAGAGTTCTGTCTCTCTAAGAGCTTGATCCCATCAGGAGCCGCGGTCACGTGACGTGTGTGTGCGTGCGTAACCGGCTGATTGACGGGGATCGATCGCAGCCGCGTGTAGTTTAATCGTTTGAGCCTCCGGGCCGTGACAGAGAGCTGTAATTGAGTCCAATCTATCGATCTGACATTGATCTGCTGTCCACAGAAGCTGACGTGGAAGTCCAGACAGGCCGATGTGGACACCTGCAGGATGAAGGGAAAACACAAGGTACAGCCGGATGATGATGATGATGATGATGATGTCACTGATCACACGGCTCTGCTTCTGGAGGAAAATATCTGCTGATTTGCAAAGAAAGGCCTAATATTAGCAAATTTGATGATGCCCGGAGTTCAAAAATATCAGTTAAAAACTGTCCATGTGTAGTTTTTCACAAAAAAAAAAAAAGGTGCATTAAAGCTGATATATATTGATTAATGCACTTAAGAAAATCACAAAAGCAGCCAAATGACTAAAATGTTCAGTGCACCAAAAGCACTGAAAATCTGGCTCATGTTTGCAAAAAAAGGCCTAATATTACCTAATTTGAGTTCAAAAATATCAATTTTATATCAAATATCAATATCAATTTTTTTTAATTATATATATATATATATCTATATCAGCTTTAATGCACTTAAAAAAATCTCAAAAGCAGCCAAATTACAAAAATTGTGGTTTTAATGACAAAAGTGCAAATTGTACCATTTAATTTACAAATTGGAAAATGTGCAAAAACTCCATTTAATGTCAAAGAACTTTACATAAACACAGGTTTATAAATAAATAAAGATCTGATTATCTGTGGCTGTTTGGATGCATTAAAAGCAGAGAAAATCTGGCTCACGTTTGCAAAAAATACCTAATGTTACCTAATTTGAGTTCAAAAATATCAATTAAAATAATTTCCATGTGAAGTTTTTCTCTGAATAAGAATGCTGTTTTTTTTAATTATATACATGTATCAGCTTTAATAACTTATCAAAGCAAAAATATCAGAAATGTCAGTTTTAATGATAAAGAAGCATTCAAAAAATGCATAATTTAACTTACAATCTCCAAAGGAGTGCAGAAAAATGTTTAAATACTCAATTTAATGTAAAAAAATCTACAAAGACATGTTTAGAATTAAATAAGCTTTTTATTCCCAACAATATCTATATGTTTGGATGCAGTAAAAGCAGAAAACATCTGGCTCATGTTTGCATTCTCTTCTGTCTCTGGATATATTTCTGACCTTGAAATCAGGATCATAATATAATATCATGCATGTGAAGATAAACAGGCTGAGAACTGAACAAACAGTTATGATCTGGCTCAGATTCAGACAGAAATCATGTGTTTGTGGTGATAAAGGGAGAATAAAAGACTAATTCACAGCACAAATCCTTGTAAGAGCAGAAATGCATCATATTTAGTGAGAACGTAAGACATGCTCCAGCAAAACAGACACTATTTTTGGAATCATCAGCCAAAATTAGTAAACAAGTGTTGGATTTCATTCAGCAGATATGATATGATTTTCTAATTCCTCGTCTCGTTCCAGGACGAGTGCCATAATTTCATCAAGGTCCTGCTGCAGCAGAGCGACGACTCTCTGTTCGTCTGCGGAACCAACGCCTTTAACCCGTCCTGCCGGACCTACAGGGTAAGAGTGCAGTGTTAGCGTGACCTCTGACCTCTGACCTCAGCCTCATACATAAGAGTGTATGACTGATTATATGAGTTAACATGAAGACGAGTTCTGAATGATACATGACGATGATACAATGTTGCTATGGGGTTTTATTTCAATGGATGTCCCTCTTTTTTCTTTTTAAATCCAGGTTATTATTCAGAAGAGAACACAATAACAAAATTAATATCAAAAATATCTTGGTTGATTTTTATAGAGAGCAAAACTGACTCGTATCATCAGAAAGCTGAAGATGTGTTTTTCACTTATAATGCCAGAATAAATCTGAAGTATCATAAACAACAAGAACACGAAATCTGAATTGTGATGTTTAACTCAAAACTTAATGACATTAGTTGTGTTTCTAAACACACATGCTAACATTTATAGAGATCCGGCTGTAGGTGGCATTATAATAGTTATAAAAGTTCAACTTTTTTATAGTAAATTACCTGGAGATGCCGAAAATGCTCTTTTTAATCATTGTTTTAGGAGGTTACAGGCTTGCTAAATAATACATCATATTTTTTCCGCATGTGCTTAAAAGCCTTATAGCTTGAACCTTGGTAATCAATGCTTATAGCTATATTATTACATTTTGTTTATATTTATTAAATAATATAAATTACCCATAAGTTTCTATATTTTTGCTTTTCTTTTTATTAATTATTTTTTTTTTATTTATTTTGTTATTTTTTATTTTATTTTATTTATGTATTTATTTATTTTTTTACTTTTGCACAAACTTTTTCTTAAATTTTTTTTTATTTTTTTTATTTCAGTTAATTTTAATTCTACTTTCTTAAATTTAAATACCAGTTCTGCTGTGATAATTATTATTTAAAATTTTTGCCAGATGTGAATGAGAATTAATTTAGCTTTCATGTGCATAATGCATCATGCATGGCCTTAAAAAGCATTTCATGACATTAATTTTTCCCAACTTGTTAAACCTGTTGAATAAAGCAGTTTTAATTCCTGCTGAAAGTGTTGATGTGCTGCTGCATTCTCTGTTCATTGACTGAGTATTTTTGCTTTATATTGATACATTGTCAAGTCACATTAATTTCTATAGCGCTTTATACAGTGCAGTTTGTTTCAAAGAAGCTTCACAGAAAATAACAGAATCAGTGTTGCAAACTCCATCATAAAGCCGCTCTACAGAAGATAATAGTGTTGTAGTTCAGCTCTAGTCAGTTCAGAAGCAGTGTTGGGGGTAATGCATTAATCAGATTCACTTTTGGTGTGAAATGAACCTTATAGTTGCTAAAAATAGATGTTATTAAAAAACAAACCAGCAAACCCAGCCCAGGGGTCTGTACCATGATGGTGGCTGAACAAACTCAGGGTTACAGGATTAGTTTTGAGTTGACAAAACCAAACCAGTCCAATCCGGCTTTGTTGGTACCATGAAGCTGATCATCAACTTTCTCCGTCAACTCAGTCTTGATCCTGAGTTAATAGAGCGTGTGCACATGAATGTGTGACATCAGTAATGAGCAGCCAATCACGTGCCTTGAAACTGTGCTTCACTTCTCATGAGAGAGTCAGTGCGATTCACTACCAAAGATTAAAAGATTGAACAATATAAAGACTTTAAACACATTTACACAGCAAGATGAAACGCTCTATCCATGAAAGAGGAAAACTTAGAGAACATCTTGCCATATAAGTGCAAGTAAACGTTGTAAAGTTAGTTTATAGAGTTTATAATATTTATAGGTATAAAAACACTTAAAAATCTAAATTCATATGTAGTCATGTTTACAGCTATTGATTCTAAAACTTATTTATATTGCATATTATCTATATGTTTATATTAATTTAAAATAAAAGCTTAATAATTAAACTAAGATGGCTTGTGTAATGGATTAAGGGTATAATAATTCTATAAATAATAGTAAAAAAAAAATCACAATTAATCGATTCAAAATAAAAGTTTATATTTACATACTTTAATGTGTAATATATATATAAATACACATACATGTGTATATATATTTTTTTAAACTTTGTATGTATTTGTATATAAACACTTATATAAATATAAATATTTTACATATAAATCTAACATTTTTCCTTAATATATACATGTATATATTAGTGCTGTCGAACGATTAATCGCGATTAATCGCATTCAAAATAAAAGTTTTTGTTTACATAATATATGTGTGTATACTGTGTATATTAATTATGTATATATAAATACAAACACATGCATGCATATATTTAAGAAAAATATGTTATGTTTATATATTAAATGTACTTATATATAATATAAGAATATGAATATATAAATGTATATACATGTAAATATTTTCAAAATACATACATGCATGTGTTTGTATTTATATATACATAATAAATATGCACAGTACACATACATATACTGTATTATGTAAACAAAAACATTTATTTTGGATGCGATTAATCGTGATTAATCGTTTGACAGCACTAGTATATATATATACACACACATATAGAATGCAAACATAAACTTTTATTTTGAATAGATTAATTAATCGTTTTGCAGCCCTAAACTCACCCCAACACTGTTCAATTGGTGCTAGGTTTTTTTTTAACTTGCCCTGAACTGTTAAACGTGTAGGATCCTTGCGTCAGTGTGAGATTGGGACCGTGTGTTTTCTGACCAGTGATTGGTGAACTGGTTTAGAAATAGTCCAGCTTTGAGAGCTTCAGTGTGTTTGTGAGGGAGCTGGAGGAAGGCTGGTTTTTGCTGTGATGTTTTGGCTCTAAACGCTGCTGTTTTCACATTGAACGGCTGCTTGTGTTTTTGCTCGATTTGACCACATCATCTGCTGCTCTGCAGTCAGTGAATCACAGAATGACCGGAGGATTTCTGCCAGCCGTCGCTGTGTAATAACTGGTTCGGTCCAGCAGAGAGATGCTGAAGCGCGTTTGCCAAAATCAGCACTAGCTGCTCACAGATTCCCCCCCGCGGACGCTGGGCCTTTGGAAGCCCTCGAGCGGCGTTGTGTCCGAGGCTCTGAAAACAGCGTCTGTTTCAGGGCCAAAGTCGTCCCAGTTTAATCATCGGCGTACAAATGTTCTTCTGAAGGGATGCTTGGATCCGCGGCCTCCTCCCGAGAGCCCATCTGTGGCCCGCTCAGAGCTGCTGGATTTACGGCTGGTGTCCATTACATCAGCTGTTGCCGGGCGGAGCGGAGCAGAACTATCCCAAAGATGATCGGAGCGCATGCTTTCCTTCTGATTGCTTTATGGTGCTCTGGTGCTGGTCCAGACGGGTTTATACTGGCTCTGAGCTGGTCCAGACTGTTTTATACTGGCCCTGAACTGGTCCAGACTGGTTTATATTGGCTCTGAGCTGGTTCAGACTGGTTTATACTGGCCCTGAACTGGTCCAGACTGGTTTATACTGGCTCTGAGCTGGTCCAGACGGGTTTATACTGGCTCTGAGCTGGTCCAAACTGGTTTATACTGGCTCTGAACTGGTCCCGACGGGTTTATACTTGCTCTGAGCTGGTCAAAACTGGTTTATACTGGCTCTGAACTGGTCCAGACTGGTTTATACTGGCTCTGAACTGGTCCAGACTGGTTTATACTGGCTCTGAACTGATCCAGGCTGGTTTATGGTGGACTGGTGCTGGTCCAGACTGGTATATACTGGCTCTGAACTGGTCCAGACTGGTTTATGGTGGACTGGTGCTGGTCCAGACTAGTATATAATGGCTCTGAACTGGTCCAGACTGGTTTATACTGGCTCTGAACTGGTCCAGACTGGTTTATACTGGCTCTGAACTGGTCCAGACTGGTTTATACTGGCTCTGAACTGGTCCAGACTAGTTCATACTGGCTCTGAACTGGTCCAGACTGGTTTATACTGGCTCTGAACTGGTCCAGACTGGTTTATACTGGCTCTGAACTGGTCTAGACTAGTTTATACTGGCTCTGAACTGGTCCAGACTGGTTTATGCTGGATAAAATATAAACAATGAAATGAACATTTTAAAAGTTGATAAATATGTAAATAAATAAATGTGTTAATGTTTGTGCTTCTATATCTGCTGACCAATCTACAGTATTTTTGTCTTCTTTTAAGAAGAACAGCGTGTCGTATCTGTAGTTGAGAGGATGTTTCTGTTCGTTTGTGTAGATGTTGCATTCATTTTAAAATGTTTAAATCATTCCCTCATTCTAATTAAATCAAAACGAGGGAATGACATTAGTACAGCGAGGCCATGATTTAATCAAACGAGGGAACGAGTCGAGTCTTAGGAATTAATTCTCAATATATCTTTGTCATGTGTGGCTCAGTACATCATCCATCTGATTTGTGCTAATAAAAGCTCTCTGTTTAATATAAGCGAGTTTGTCATTGTACTGTTTTATTGTTGTAAGAATAATAATGAATCAAGCATTGGTTTTGTTCAAAGAAAGGGAAAGATCTAAGGTTTGAGATCGAAGTAAATGCTGTATTTGATGTAAACAGTGCGGTGTAATTGATATGGATTCTGTCACAGGTTTATTAATCGTTGAGATTCCTGGTTTGCTCTTCCTCGCTGGGAATACCGTGACATTCCTGATCCGTGTTTGTTTCAATGTATTTTGGGAGGAATGTTAATTGGGTTCCTTATACGTCACATACGAGCGCTCGACTCCTGATTGACCTTCTTCAGATAGAAATAGCCAGCGAGGAAGAGCTTTAAAAATAGCACTAAGTGTGTGAAAGCCTCAGACGCTGAAGGTTAGGGTGGGTTTGACCTCTGACTTGTCCCTTCATTCCTGCAGATGGACAGTCTGGACGCCGTGGGCGATGAGATCAGCGGAATGGCGCGCTGCCCGTACGACGCCAAACACGCCAACGTGGCCCTGTTCGCTGGTAAGACACCGCCGTCACGTCTGAAACGCTTCCATAACGAGCGTCTGTCAGAGGAATGCTGGGAAGACGAGGAACTCCCGCCGTGGCTCCCTGTTTCTGGGAAGAGCGTTTGCTGGTGTGCGGCCGCTCTGGAAACACATGAAACTATTGTGCTGTGGTTAGAGAGCGTCTCTGGGAGTCCCTCCCCGAAATACAGCAGCAAAAATAACCCTGGAGATGGAAAACCCGCATGACTCATTCCTCCATTAGAGCCGTAAAACCTTCCAGAGAAACTTCTGCCTTCCCAGCGGCTAAAATAACGCCATTATACACTGTTTAGAAGTTAAAAACAGATTTCTGGAGTACGATTAACTAGATACACTATATCAAAAACTCATCACCAAACACCAATGACTTGTACATATGGGTTCAGTCATTTTAGACACTTACAAAACTGTTGCAACAGAGATGAAATACAAATTTTTAAATACATGAATTATGTTCCCATCGTTGTTGCCACAGATTTGGAAGTGCATCTGTTCTAACGAAGGGGGTGCCAATACTTTTGTCTATATAGCGTATGTACAAGTCATTGGTGTTTGGTGATGAGTTTTTGGCTCAAGGTCTGCATTTACAGTCACACCAGAGGTGTTAAACTGGGATTAGGACTTGGTTTTATGCAGACCAGTCAAGTTCTTCCACACTGACTCAATCAATCATTTTCTTTTTGAACCTTGTCTTATACACAGAGACATTGTCATGTTAGAATAGAAAAGAGTCCAAACTGTTGCTATAATATTAGAAGCACACAATTTCCTAGAATATCATTATATGCTTTAACATTAAGATTTGTACTCATAGAAATTACTAAAGTAGTCAAACCTGTTCATTAGAAGGGGGTGCCAATACTTTTGGCAATATAGTGTATATATAAATATGGTAACACTTTAGAATAGGGAACACTTATTCACTATTAACTACGACTTTTCCCTCAATAAATTCCTAATTTGCTGCTTATTAATAGTTAGTGAGGTAGTTGTTAAGTTTAGGATTAGGGATGTAGAATAAGGCATTAATATGTGCTTAATTACTACTAATAAATGGCTAATATTCTAGTAATATGCATGCTAATAAGCAACTAGTTAAGAGACCCTAAAATAAAGTGTTACCGAAAATACTATTTCAGTCTTTCTAAATTTTAATGTGTTGCTTGCCGTTGCTTTGTAATTATTTGTGCAATTTCAAGTGAAAATTGTTATGAGTAAATGTTATGTTATGAGTTATGAGTAAATCCTACAGCAATTTTTTTTAGGACCACTAGGAAAGTGAATTCAGGAAAATTTGCCTACCAAAAAAAATTACATAAAATAGGGTCAGGAATGTAGTGAATTATAAATAAATTCATAAATATATATATATTTTTTTATTACATAATTAGATATTACAGTACATTGGTGGATATAATATCAACAATTAAATGCAGCCAGTGGTTTATGATTAATATTAATGTAATATTAATCTTTATAGGCGATTTTCTCATAAGCTTATATCTCTAGATCATTTTGGTATAAATCTGCTTTTTAAAAAATATATATTTTAAAACTGTTTATCTGCTTAGTTATTAACCAACCAACAGTATTTTTGCCATGTTTACAGCAGGGAATAAATTATAAATATGTAAATTCAAAATGAGAATTAGAGATATTATAATAAATTGGTGGATAAAATATAAACCATATAATGAAATTTTTAATTAAATTTATCAAACGCCTCGGTTGTATTTAATATCAATATGCTATTTCCTCAAGCCAGTATTAATACATGTACCTTTATATAACTCTAATATATATTAGTGCTGTCAAACGATTAATCGCGATTAATCACATCCAAAATAAAAGTTTTTGTTTACATAATATGTGTATATGTACTGTTATATATATAAATACACACATACAGTATATATTTAGAAAATATTTACATGTTTATACATTTATATATTTTATATTATATATTTAATATATAAACATAACATATTTTTCTCAAATATATACATGCATGTGTTTGTATTTATATATACATAATAAATATACACAGTAAACATACATATATTATGGAAACAAAAATGGTTATTTTGGATGCGATTAATCGCGATTAATCGTTTGACAGCACTAATATATATATATATATATGTACTGTATATATATATATATGTGTGTGTGTGTGTGTGTGTGTGTGTGTGTTTATATATATATACTGTGTATATATATATATATATATATATATATATATAGTTAATAAATTTATGTAAATAAATAAATGTGCTAAATTTGTGCTGCTTTATCTGCTAACCACAGAGTATACAGTATATCTGTAGGTTGTTTCTGTCATTTGTGTAGTTGTTGTATTGATTGTGAAGTGTTTAAACGCTGTTGTTTTCTGCTGTAGATGGGAAGTTGTACTCGGCCACGGTCACAGACTTCCTGGCGATCGATGCGGTCATCTACCGCAGTCTGGGCGACAGTCCGACCCTCCGGACGGTCAAACACGACTCCAAATGGCTGAAAGGTGAGCTGATTTTACCATGACCTGCCGTCACATCAGCATTAATCCCGTCGGAGAGCCAGTGTTGGGAAAAGTTACTTTTAAAAGTAATGCGTTACAATATTGCATTACTCCCTAATAAAAGTAACTAATTACGTTAGTTACTTTTTATGGAAAGTGATTCGATACGTTACATTTGAGTTACTTTTTAAATCTGGGCAGGGCTTGTTTGTTAGTTTTTAATATAAAAAAGTTCTTCTTTTACAAACGTAAAAGCCCTTTAACAATAAAAGTGAAGTGAATCCGGCTCAGACTGAAGGAAATGTAAAATCACGTCTGTACAGTAGAGGGCGCCGCTCAAACTAATCACATGAAGAATATGACACAGTTCAACGCTATTCAGCAATAACTACAATCAAACACAAATGTGTCATTTTCGCTTAGTATGGTTAAATTGGATCATCTAAGGTGACATTAGGGATTAAATACATAAATGATATTTGTCTTATTTAACATTTAATTGTTGAGGAACACTGAATGTGTTTTTGTGCAGGTGAGATGAGTAAATACATGTTGATATTTAGTCTAGAACTACAGTAAGATCATGTTCACACACAACGCTCTGCACTTAAGGCCCGTTCACACCAAGGACGATAACTATAAAGATAACGACAAAGATATAGTTCTAAAAATCGTTCTCAATATTAGAGAATAGCAGAGTCCACACCACAACTATAACAATAAAGGCACAGAGAAACGATATCGTTGGAATCACTTTCAAAACGATTTTTGTCCAGCTGATGAACGATACAAACACTGACAGCCAATCAGAATCCATCCTGCTATAAGGAGCTCGAGAATTTAAAGCGACAGACGCACGTGCGCTTAGAATAAACAGATGATATCGTTCGCTGGTGTGGACGCTAATATCGTTATCTTTATCGTTATCGTCCTTGGTGTGAACGGGCCTTTACTCCCGATTTCTGTCACCATGGCAACACCAGAGCTGTCACTCAATACATCACCATGGCAACACCAGAGCTGTCACTCAATACATCACCATGGCAACACTAGAGCTGTCACTCAATACATCACCATGGCAACACCAGAGCTGTCACTCAATACATCACCATGACAACACCAGAGCTGTCACTCAATACATCACCATGGCAACACCAGAGCTGTCACTCAATACATCACCATGGCAACACCAGAGCTGTCACTCAATACATCACCATGGCAACACCAGAGCTGTCACTCAATACATCACCATGGCAACACCAGAGCTGTCACTCAATACATCACCATGGCAACACCAGAGCTGTCACTCAATACATGGAAACAAAGTAACTGTTACTTATTTGAAAAAGTAACTTTGATATTTCCTTCTAAATTAAAAAGTAGTGTGTTACTTTACTAGTTACGTTAAAAAATGTAACTCGCATTACTTGTAATGCATTACCCTCTACACTGTTAATCGTGTCTAACGAGTGACGGACATCACTAATACAAGCTCATCACAATATGCTCTGATTTGAATTCATGTTTTGATGTTTGAGTTGCTCTTGTTGATTTCAGAGCCGTATTTCATCCAAGCCGTCAATTACGGCGAGTTCATCTACTTCTTCTTTCGGGAAATCGCCATGGAGTACAACAGCATGGGGAAGGTATGGGAAAAAACATTTAGCGTGTTTTCCTGCTTCAGCGCCGCAGACAGGAAGTGACAGGAAGTGGGCGTATGAAGTATGTGAGGGTTTTTAAGAGATCTCAGGCGCGGCCCGTTAGGATGCAGGTACTAAAAATAACACAAGCATTGTCTGGTATCCCAACGACGAGCCCTTAAATAGCTTTAGGTCCATAATTCACTTCCTGGTCTGTGAGTGCTATAAGCAAACAGAAGAGTGCATGACAAAGGCTCATTGTTGTGAGTTCAAAGGCAGAAGACGTGAGATTTGAGAGGCTTCAGCGAGGAGTAATTACAGCCTGAGCGTCTCCGGTGAATATGAGTTTCTCCAGTTACTGTACCTGCCAGATTACTGTAATTACAGCAGCCTGACGCTCCACACTAACAGCTCAGATTACAGCAGAATCTATGACAGCGCCGTCAGCAGGAAGAATATATCACATTTGTTGCTATAGCGCTTTATACAATACAGAATCAATGATTCAAACTTCATCAAATATGAAACCGGTTCAAATTTCAGCTCGAGTCATTATTAAAATCAGATTAGTTCAATAACTATAAAATTCATCATTTACGAAACAAAATTGATTTCAGCTGTAAATCAGTTCTACAGAAGACAATAGAGTCAATATTCAGATCATGTTTTCCTATCTGATAGTTGCAATGCATTCAGATCAACAATATTACTCACTATTAATTTGGGCTGGGTGTTGAGATCAATTTTATGATTTGATTTTGATTCACAACCTTGCAATTTGCATTTGGATATATATGCAATCAGGTCCATGTCAATTTTTATCAAGGAAAAATCTCTCTCGACTAATCCTGTAAAGTACAATAAACCCTGTCAGTCGGTGCATTGCTATATTAAAGTCATTCATAAATTTTTTAATTGTACATAAGGCAGTTTCTATTATAAAAATGTATTATAATAACATTTTAATGATAGAATTATGTTTCTACTGCAGTTTGTTGTTGAAATATAAATATTTAAACAGTGGATGTCATAACATGTTTTCTTGATGGATTTATTCAAACATACTGTACATTAAATATTGAAGACAACAGGTTTAGTATAAATATAATGAATATGTAATATAGTGCATATATTTATCAAAATGCTTCATTCTAGAGTTATTTTTTCTAGCTGTTTATGGAGTTTATGGTAAATGTGACGTTAGGTGATCTCAAGCTGTTTTATTGGGATCTTTCTGCAGTTGAATCACTGATTGATTGATTACATGATTCATGATTCAGTTCAGTGATTGTTCTGATTCCTCTGATGTTCGTTCGTGTTTATTTGCTGCTATAACTAGTAGTAAAGAGGAAGAGATTACCGGTGATCTGTCAGCAAAAGAGCCACAAAAACACATTTACTGATTGGATTTAGTGATAAATCTGACAGAATTTGAAAGCTGATACTTTGTTTCATCTCAAAAGTAACAAGATTTGTCTGATTATTGGATGGCAGGAGCTACAAATAGTGTTTTATTCACACATCAACGTTTATCAACTTCTTGGGATTTAAGAATCATCACAATGAGAATTAATTGTGGTAACACATTATTTTGATGGTGTCTTTTTGAGTATTCTGTTGACTATAAGTAACTCTGCACATACATGTCAACTAACTCACATTAGAGTACTAGTAGACTGTTTATGCTTGATATCTGCTAACTCGTTATTGTGATAGTGTCCCAACAGACTGACTATAAGTATCTTTGCAAGTTCATGTCAACTTAACCCTACCAGTCTACTAATACTCTAATGAGAGGTAATAGATATGTAAGTGCAATATTACTTATAGTCAATTAAACATGCTTTCCTGTAGCTCAAATGGTAGAGCATGGCGCTAGCAACGCCAAGATCATGGGTTCGATTCCCAGGTAAAGCAAGAGCTGATAAAAAATGTAAAACTGTAACTTGAATGCAATGTAAGTCACTTTGGATAAAAGCGTCTGCTAAATGCATAAATGTAAATGTAGTCAACAGAATGTGTTTAAGGGACCATCAAAATAAAGTGAAATGGTCTTTAAAATCAAAGGCGACAAGAAACCCAAACTCCATCAGGGACAGAAATGCAGAATCCAGGCTCAGTTTAATTCTCCTAAAGTGTTTTTGAGAGCATGATGCTCTGATGCTCAGGTGTGTTTAATGTCTCTCCGATCAGGTGATGTTTCCGCGAGTGGCTCGCGTGTGTAAGAACGACCGCGGCGGCTCTCAGCGGGTGCTGGAGAAACAGTGGACGTCTTTCCTGAAGACGCGTCTCAACTGCTCCATCCCTGGAGACTCACACTTCTACTTCAACATTCTGCAGTCCGTCACCGACGTCATCCACATCAGCGGCCGCGACGTGGTCATGGCCACCTTCTCCACGCCGTACAACAGGTACAGAATTAGGGCTGTCATTCCACATTTTGCATTCGAATTTTAGGTGTGCGTCATGCAGCCTTATCAGTGGCACACGAGATGCGATGACGATGTAGGTGTCATTGCATTTTAATGTTTTTTAAGCCTATCCAGTTGAAACCACTAGATGTGGCGCTGCTACATTGTTAATTCAAAATATTGCGGAAAAACAGAACATCAATGTGGAGAAGATCTTGTTTACGACAAAACTGAACCCAAGCCGTTCACACTTAACGCATATTTATTACATTTTCGGTAGGGACATCTATCAGCATTGCACTCGCGTCTCACACAAGAGAGACACATGTTTAGAAAGCATGTAATATTAATACAAGTTCAACTTTTAAAAAACATGTCTCGAGAATCTATAGCGGTTTTTCCCCATCCCACTGCATCTCATGTTTTTAAATGAAAAAAGTAAGGGAGAATGGGGGCAATCATAACACACTCAATTCCTCCAATCAGAATCAAGCTAGAGTGATGAAACTTAAAGGGATAGTTCACTTTGAAATTAAAATGTGGTATCTATCAGCTTACCCCAAGGGCATCCAAGATGTAGGTGTCTTTTTTCTTCAGTAGATCCAATTTTGATGTTTTTAGGTCAAACCGTTCTAGTCTGTCAGTCATATAATGGCAGGTATAGGTCACTGTCTCTATAAGAGGGAAAAAGAACATGCACAGAGAAATCCAAATTAAACAATTCCCCATCGTAACTACACATTGATGGCCTAAGACACGAAACGAGCGGTTTGTGTGAGAAAACGAACAGTATTTATATCGTTTTTTACCTCTTGTACACAACCATGTGTGAATGCAGCGTGAGCCAGAGCGCGCGCACACACACACACACACACACACACACACACACACGTCACACACACACACACACACACACACACACACACACACACGTCACACACACACACACACACACACACACGTCACACACCGGATGCGTGCGCACACTCAGATCACTTGGACATGGTTGTGTACAAGAGGTAAAAAACGATATAAATACTGTTCGTTTTCTCACACAAACCGCTCGTTTCGTGTCTTAGGCCATCAATGTGTAGTTACGATGGGGAATTGTTTAAATTGGATTTCTCTGTGCATGTTCTTTTTCCCTCTTATAGAGACAGTGACCTATACCTGCCATTATATGACTGACAGACTAGAACGGTTTGACCTAAAAACATCAAAATTGGATCTACTGAAGAAAAAAAGACACCTACATCTTGGATGCCCTTGGGGTAAGCTGATAGATACCACATTTTAATTTCAAAGTGAACTATCCCTTTAATCTGCATATGCTCAGTAAGATTATCTCTCTGCCTGTGCAAAAGGAGCACAATCAATTCACCTCAGCAGAACTTTTGAACAAAATACTGATTTTGTGGTATGAAAATAAATTTTTGGATGTACAGTATTTTGCTTTTAAATCTTTTTAAAAATAAAATGACTATTTGAGTTCTTCTGTTAATATGTTTATCTTGTACCATTTCATTAAAGACTGTTCTTGACTCATCAGCTAAATAATGTATTTGAGTAAAATATATTTAAATAATTAAAATCTAGTTACCACAAGAATAGTTGCAGTCTTCTGCAAAAAATATAAATAGACTTTTGCTTTTTGAATGATGCCTGACATTTAAGCGAATTTGAACCATATAATATTATATATACAGGTGCTGGTCATATAATTAGAATATCATCAAAAAGTTGATTTATTTCACTAATTCCATTCAAAAAGTGAAACTTGTATAATGTATACATTCATTCCACACAGACTGATATATTTCAAGTGTTTATTTCTTTTAATTTTGATGATTATAAGTGACAACTAATGAAAACCCCAAATTCAGTATCTCAGAAAATTAGAATATTGTGAAAAGGTTCAATATTGAAGACACCTGGTGCCACACTCTAATCAGCTAATTAACTCAAAACACCTGCAAAGGCCTTTAAATGGTCTCTCAGTCTAGTTCTGTAGGCTACACAATCATGGGGAAGACTGCTGACTTGACAGTTGTCCAAAAGACGACCATTGACACTTGCACAAGGAGGGCAAGACACAAAAGGTCATTGCAAAAGAGGCTGGCTGTTCACAGAGCTCTGTGTCCAAGCACATTAATAGAGAGGCGAAGGGAAGGAAAAGATGTGGTAGAAAAAAGTGTACAAGCAATAGGGATAACCGCACCCTGGAGAGGATTGTGAAACAAAACCCATTCAAAAATGTGGGGGAGATTCACAAAGAGTGGACTGCAGCTGGAGTCAGTGCTTCAAGAACCACTACGCACAGACGTATGCAAGACATGGGTTTCAGGGTCCATGTCAAGCCACTCTTGAACAACAGACAGCGTCAGAAGCGTCTCGCCTGGGCTAAAGACAAAAAGGACTGGACTGCTGCTGAGTGGTCCAAAGTAATGTTCTCTGATGAAAGTAAATTTTGCATTTCCTTTGGAAATCAGGGTCCCAGAGTCTGGAGGAAGAGAGGAGAGGCACAGAATCCATGTTGCTTGAGGTCCAGTGTAAAGTTTCCACAGTCAGTGATGGTTTGGGGTGCCATGTCATCTGCTGGTGTTGGTCCACTGTGTTTTCTGAGGTCCAAGGTCAACACAGCCGTATACCAGGAAGTTTTAGAGCACTTCATGCTTCCTGCTGCTGACCAACTTTATGGAGATGCAGATTTCATTTTCCAACAGGACTTGGCACCTGCACACAGTGCCAAAGCTACCAGTACCTGGTTTAAGTACCATGGTATCCCTGTTCTTAATTGGCCAGCAAACTCGCCTGACCTAAACCCCATAGAAAATCTATGGGGTATTGTGAAGAGGAAGATGCGATATGCCAGACCCAACAATGCAGAAGAGCTGAAGGCCACTATCAGAGCAACCTGGGCTCTCATAACACCTGAGCAGTGCCACAGACTGATCGACTCCATGCCACGCCGCATTGCTGCAGTAATTCAGGCAAAAGGAGCCCCAACTAAGTATTGAGTGCTGTACATGCTCATACTTTTCATGTTCATACTTTTCAGTTGGCCAAGATTTCTAAAAATCCTTTCTTTGTATTGGTCTTAAGTAATATTCTAATTTTCTGAGATACTGAATTTGGGGTTTTCATTAGTTTTTACTTATAATCATCAAAATTAAAAGAAATAAACACTTGAAATATATAAGTCTGTGTGGAATGAAGGTATACATTATACAAGTTTCACTTTTTGAATGGAATTAGTGAAATAAATCAACTTTTTGATGATATTCTAATTATATGACCAGCACCTGTATATAAAATTAGATATAACATATATAATATTAGATACTACAGCAGTAATGTTCCTTTTTATTTGAGATACAGTGATTTAACATGACTTATTTTTCATTGTTACAACTGCCCCAAACACTGTTACAATTGTAACACTCTGAATTCTTGCATTTCATTTAATATTATAGTCTTGTCCTTATTAGTGAAAATATATCAGTTGCATTATTAATTAGTGCACCTATATCTGTTTCTTGTATCAAAAGATGACTAGTGTATTTACAAGTCTATGAGTTATGAAGGAAAATGTAAAGAATTGTACAGTTGCCCCCGGTCTCCCCTACTCTGTGTGATTGGTTTTCGGTCCTTTGTATTAAACTACACATACATACATGCATTATGCTGTTTTGTTTCTAATTGTTTAAGCAACTTAAAAGCATTATTTTAAACATGCACTTTTTTTTCGCAGATAGTCATGTTATATTATTGCTTTAATAAGCATGCATTAGTATTTTTTTTGCTCGATGCACCTTCTTGTGTCCTAGGGGATTTTTCCCCCTAATTGAAATTATGCCTTTTAAATTCGAATTTTGTACTTAAATATTATCAATTATATTCAAATTTAATTAGCGACTTCCCCACCCCTTTTGAGACTTTGTTCAAAAGTTTAGAGACAAATATAGCAACTTCTTGGACAAACCTTATCTAAGTTCTCATCTTGATCTATATTCATCTTTATATAGATAATTGCCGTTATGATGTCATCTAGTGACATTTAGCTATCAGTTTCAATTGAAAGCAGTTGGCAACACTGGTCTTATCTGCTGTTATCTGTACTAGAGCTGTCAAAATAGCTGAAAAAAGTCTCATAAGGGATGGGAAAGTCACTAAATCTTGCTACAAAATTGCTAAATTGGCAACACTAGATAAGAGCTCGTATATCAGCATTGAGATTCCCGTGAATGAACTCATGTTGATGGGAAGGCGACACACACAATGACCCTGTTAGTCACAGCTTCTGTCTCACTCAGATTCACAGTTCATACAATCACAATCCGGCCCTTGTGTGCCGCTCGTGTCCGAGCCGGAGTGATTCACAGTTTTGTTATTTTGCTGAAAGCGTGTCTGAATGTGTGTTACAGTATCCCGGGATCGGCCGTCTGCGCGTATGACATGGAGGAGATCGCGACGGCCTTCACCGGACGCTTCAAAGAGCAGAAGTCGTCCGATTCCACCTGGACGCCCGTCCCAGAGGAGAAGGTGCCCAGACCCAGGTATCCGTCCCACATGCTTCCATTGGGTTCCTACTTACAGTCATTCTCCTCATTCACCGGCGAGACACCGCTGACCAAACCAGTGTTTATGCACTGGTCAGTTTTGAGCTCTATTTTGCTTCCATATCATGTCTTCTTTTAGTCTAGAGGAAAGAAAACATTTAAGTGTTTGTTTTATTGCACTTTATCTATTTGCGTCTGTAGATTTCAATCACAATCCGTATCTTTAAAGAGTTTTTCTCTTACAATCAGCAAACATTACAGTTTTATTCCTCTCTATATTCTGAAGGTTTCATATTTCATTACCTCTGATTTATACAATATTTCACTCCTAAAAACATGGTGAAAATGTGTTTTTGTTTTCTGTCTGTTTACAATATTTTCTTCAAACGATTAATCGCGATTAATCGCATCCAAAATAATCGTTTTTATTTACATAATATATGTGTGTGTGTACTATGTATTTTTATTATGTATATATAAATACAAACACATGCAAGTATGTATTTAAGAAAAATATGTTATGTTTATATATAAATATATTTATGTATAATATAAAATATAAGAATATCAATATATACTATAAATGTATATACATGTAAATATTTTAAAATTCTATGTGTGTGTGTTTATATATACATAATAAATATACACATATTATGTAAACAAAAACATTTATTTTGGATGCGATTAATCGCGATTAATCGTTTGACAGCACTCATTTTTTATATTATATGTAATGTTTTATTAACTCTAATATGACAACAAAATCAGACAAGAATTATGAATCTGACTTTATCCAATATTGTATGGAAATCAGTGTATATTCAATTAGATAATGCATGTATATTAAATTAGATAATTATAATTTGCAAATTTAAACATAATATTTAAGAAAACAGCACAATTGTCTTAATGTACTGTGATTGATCAAATGGGGAAGTATTGTAAGATCTATTAGTTACATTTTTACCCTGTTCACCTGTAGTATCTTTCAGCTCAAACCACCATAACTAGTTATGAAACCATAATGCGGTCAGCAAACCTAAAATTCTACTCTGACTTATAGAACGCCTGAGAACCAATCAGAATCAACTATTTAACATGTTCTGGGATATCAATATTAATACGTGCATTCACGTGTAGTCTTAAAATTATTTAACTAATGAAAATAAATTAAGTTAGATTTAATTTAATATTTTTTTTTATAATAAATAAACTAAAAAAAATAGCATTTTAATTAAATATTTAATAAAAAAAAAAATTTTTTTTTTTTTTTTTTATACATTATTTTATTTTAATGTATTTGTCCGTGTTATGCACACACAAGCACATAAACCTGATACTCCAGCAGCAGCTGATTAAATCGGCTCACTGGACCGTTTTTAAGATCTGCTTCCATATGGCTCGTCTTTGTGTCATGAACGGCGGGACTATCGCCTGCGCTGATTAACATAAAATTATGCGTTTGTGTGAAACAAGGTCAAGTGTTAATGAGAGCGGCCATGCTTCATTCCTCTGTGCGGGAATGAAGCAATGCATTTCCCATTCAGCAGCAGCAGAACCATAAACCTTCCTTCATTCAACATATTTATCACAGGCAGGCAGCTGAGATTCATTACAGTGAGTCAACCGTTCAGTTCAAGGCAACATATTCATTACAGTGATTTAGGCTCACTCTCATGTGATTATGGCATTAGTTGGTCAGTTCTGTGTTGGTAGATGCAGTAGATAGAGATGTTTGATGTGCACCGCTGTCGTCTTCAGGCCCGGCGTCTGCGCAGGATCTTCCTCCGGAGAGAAATTCAAAGTGTCCAACGAGTTTCCGGATGAAACCCTGAACTTCATCAAGCTTCACCCGCTGATGGACGAAGCCGTTCCTTCCATCGCCAATCGCCCTTGGTTCCTCAAGACGATGGTTCGGTGAGTCGGGTCAGACGTGAATTATGCATGGAGATCATTGTCATGCAAACATGGATTGGTGCACATAAGCGCTGCTCATTTTAATGGATGAATCGAGTCATTTGCATGCGATTCAGACACGAAGCCTGAACGATTCGTGAGATATTTCATGAATCATTATATTATATCAGCTCGACCCTGAAGGAAAGATGATGTTTCTTTCTAAAAAGCAAAAGGAAAGCCATCTGTCTTTCTATAATGAAGTGGATTATGGGAGAATTATCTGTTCTAGCAGAACGAGACTCTTTGAAACGACGTCTGCTTTCAGTCTGATAAGTTTGTTCATTTGGGTTTGTGTAAATTTGCCCCAGTTATTGAAAACACATTTGCTGTATCCGCTTCAAAGACTCCTTGGAAAGATGAAAAAAACGTGCATAATTTATTTGTCGTCTTATTTCCATCTTGCCAGTTTTAATCACCCTGAAAATGTATTTGCATATGGATTTGGAAATTATACATACATTTGATTAACACTGAGATGAGCTGCTAATTGGAACGGCGGTTGCCTGATAACGCGCTTTAATTCCTTTAGCGAGAGCCGAGTCGGAAAACCAATGAAATTTCATTGTAATAGTGTTCATTTTGTCAGTCGTTTTTAATCTAGTCTTAGTTCTGTGTCGAATGTCCTTTTTAGTTTTCATTATATATGTGTCCCTGGAGCACAAAAGCAGTCATAAGTAACACAGGTATATTTGTAGCAATAGACAACAATACATTGTATGGGTCAAAATTATACATTTTTCTTTTATGCCAAAAATCATTAGGATATTAAGTAAAAACATGTTCTATGAAGATATTTTGTAAATTTCCTACCGTAAATATATCAAAACTTAATTTTTGATTAGTAATATGCATTGCTAAGAACTTCATTTGAACAACTTTAAAGATGATTTTCTCAATATTTAGATTTTTTTGCACCCTCAGATTCCAGATTTTCAAATATTGTCCTATCATAACAAACCATACATCAATGGAAATATTATTTATTCAGCTTTCAGATGATGTATAAATCTCAATTTCAAAAAACTGACCCTTATGACTGGTTTTGTGGTCCATGGTCACATTTACTCAACCTGTTTTTTGTTTAGTCAAGGTTTAGTTGACTAAAAGTCTGGGAATTTTAGTCTAGTTTTAGACATTGTAGTCCTGCTGCATAATGGTTAAACTGATTATCACAATTGTTTTCCTCAAAATTATAATGGCGATTACTGATCATGATTGTAGTCGTTGGCATCTGGCAACACCAAGCATGAAAAAAAAAATTCTACTCTTTTTCTTTTTTGTTGAAGAAAATAGAGAAATTTTGGATAAAGAGAGTTTTTAATTTTTTAAAATAAATTTTAGTCTTGTTTTTTCATCAAAGATAATATATGTTGATAGTCACACTGTTTATTGATGTCAGTCACTTCTTCGTTCATAGTCATAGTTTTCATGAATGAAATTAAGACTGCATTGTAACCTGTATTCTGTCTAGATACCGTCTGACACGTATAGCCGTGGATAACGCCGCCGGCCCTCATCGCAACCACACCGTGGTTTTCCTGGGATCGGAGCGAGGAATCGTGCTGAAGTTCCTGGCCAAGATGCGGAGCGGCTTCCTGAA
This sequence comes from Aspiorhynchus laticeps, assembly GCA_023376895.1. Taxonomy (NCBI): domain Eukaryota; kingdom Metazoa; phylum Chordata; class Actinopteri; order Cypriniformes; family Cyprinidae; genus Aspiorhynchus; species Aspiorhynchus laticeps. The sequence goes on along the minus strand of CM041804.1, from coordinate 36,880,453 downwards.
CGACAGCCTGTTTCTGGAGGAGCTGAGCGTCTACAACCCAGAGAAGTGTGTATTCCATTAGGACGAGCCGCTCTGTCATTTACACCCATTTATCAGGTTACAGCACGCGGTTAGTAAATTAAAGAGCGCTGCTGGTTTGGACCGCCAGGCCTCGCTGAATGATTAAAGCAAACAGAGAGTCTGGTTAATATGTGCTGACGGCCACGTCACAGCGGAATAAACAGGCAAACGCTGCCCACCAGGCTTTTTGAGGACAGCGATGCTGCATTTAACCTCAACACAAAAATGTTTAGCTGCTTTATTAGCATTTTACATTCATGCATTTATCCAAATCGATTTACAAAAGAGGAACAAAACAATTCGTCTAAGAGCTAACAATATGTTTAATGCATAACGCCAGGATTGCGAGAGAACTGGAGAAGAGGAAAAATGCAGACAGGATTTTTTATATTAAAGCAACACGGCAGAACCACATTACTGTGATTTACCATGTTCAAAACTGTATACTGGATTATTGCTTGAATATTGGGGAGAATCTTGCGTTTTGTTAACAATGATCATAAATATACATTTATGAATAATAACAAGCTTTGGTTATTAGCATAACCGTATGCAAAGCAACAAGAAACTTTCCACATGAAGCAAATGTGAGTCTACAGTAAAAAAAATATATATATATATTTATAGGATTTATTATAATTTTGTGAATTGTGTGAATCTGTCGAGTGATCTAATGTGAATGTGTCGAGCAATCAGGTGTGAATCTGACGAGCGATCTGATGTGAATCTGACGAGTTATCTGGTGTGAATCTGTCGAGTGATCTGATGTGAATGTGTCGAGCAATCAGGTGTGAATCTGACGAGTGATCAGGTATGATTGTGGAATTATCTGATGTGAATCTGTCGAGTGATCTGATGTGAATCTGTAGAAGTATCTGATTTGAATCTGTTGAATGATCTGGTGTGAATCTGTTGAATGATCTGGTGTGAATCTGTTGAATGATCTCATGTGAATCTGTCGAGTGATCTGGTGTGAATCTGTTGAATGATCTGGTGTGAATCTGTTGAATGATCTCATGTGAATCTGTCGAGTGATCTGGTGTGAATCTGTTGAATGATCTGATGTGAATCTGTCGCGTGATCATGTGTGAATCTGTTGAATGATATGACGTGAATCTGTTGAATGATCTGGTGTGAATCCGTCGAGTGATCTGATGTGAATCTGTCGCGTGATCATGTGTGAATCTGTCGAGTGATCTGATGTGAATCTGTCGAGTGATCTGATGTGAATCTGTAGAGTGATCTGATGTGAATCTGTAGAGTGATCTGATGTGAATCCGTCGAGTGATCTGATGTGAATCTGTCGCGTGATCATGTGTGAATCTGTTGAATGATATGACGTGAATCTGTTGAATGATCTGGTGTGAATCCGTCGAGTGATCTGATGTGAATCTGTCGAGTGATCTGATGTGAATCTGTTGAATGATCTGATGTGAATCTGTTGAATGATCTGATGTGAATCTGTCGAGTGATCTGATGTGAATCTGTAGAGTGATCTGATGTGAATCTGTTGAATGATCTGATGTGAATCTGTTGAATGATCTGATGTGAATCTGTCGAGTGATCTGATGTGAATCTGTTGAATGATCTGATGTGAATCTGTCGAGTGATCTGATGTGAATCTGTTGAATGATCTGGTGTGAATCCGTCGAGTGATCTGATGTGAATCTGTCGCGTGATCATGTGTGAATCTGTCGAGTGATCTGATGTGAATCTGTCGAGTGATCTGATGTGAATCTGTCGAGTGATCGTGTGAATCTGTTGAATGATCTGATGTGAATCCGTCGAGTGATCTGATGTGAATCTGTCGAGTGATCTGATGTGAATCTGTTGAATGATCTGATGTGAATCTGTTGAATGATCTGATGTGAATCTGTCGAGTGATCTGATGTGAATCTGTTGAATGATCAGGTGTGAATCTGTCGAGTGATCTGATGTGAATCTGTCGAGTGATCTGATGTGAATCTGTTGAATGATCTGATGTGAATCTGTCGAGTGATCTGATGTGAATCTGTTGAATGATCAGGTGTGAATCTGTCGAGTGATCTGATGTGAATCTGTCGAGTGATCTGATGTGAATCTGTTGAATGATCAGGTGTGAATCTGTCGAGTGATCTGATGTGAATCTGTTGAATGATCTGGTGTGAATCCGTCGAGTGATCTGATGTGAATCTGTCGAGTGATCTGATGTGAATCTGTTGAATGATCTGATGTGAATCTGTCGAGTGATCTGATGTGAATCTGTTGAATGATCAGGTGTGAATCTGTTGAATGATCTGATGTGAATCCGTCGAGTGATCTGATGTGAATCTGTCGAGTGATCTGATGTGAATCTGTCGAGTGATCTGATGTGAATCTGTTGAATGATCTGATGTGAATCTGTTGAATGATCTGATGTGAATCTGTCGAGTGATCTGATGTGAATCTGTCGAGTGATCGTGTGAATCTGTTGAATGATCTGATGTGAATCCGTCGAGTGATCTGATGTGAATCTGTCGAGTGATCTGATGTGAATCTGTTGAATGATCTGATGTGAATCTGTTGAATGATCTGATGTGAATCCGTCGAGTGATCTGATGTGAATCTGTTGAATGATCTGATGTGAATCTGTTGAATGATCAGGTGTGAATCTGTCGAGTGATCTGATGTGAATCTGTCGAGTGATCTCATGTGAATCTGTTGAATGATCTGATGTGAATCTGTCGAGTGATCTGGTGTGAATCTGATGTGAATATGATGTGAATCTGTGGTGGTGTTCAGGTGCAGCATTGACGGCGTGGAGGACAAGCGCATCATCAGCATGCAGATCGACAGCAGGAGTCACTCTCTGTTCGTGGCCTTCACCTCATGCGTGGTCAAAGTCCCGCTGTCCCGCTGCGAACGTCATGGGAAGTGCAAAAAGTGTGTATGCTTTCTCTCTATTTGAGCTGTTCATGCAGACCACTGGCCTTTCTCCACATTAACCCCTCATGTGTGTCTCTCTCAGGTCCTGTATCGCCTCCAGGGACCCGTACTGTGGCTGGGTGTCAGAGGGCGCCTGTAAAGAAATCCCATCCGACCCAAAGTAAGCAGCTCATTCTCAGTCTGTAATTATAGATGGTGCGTGCCAAGCGCTGATGTCAGTCTTCCCTCGCTTTGTGGTTTGAGCTGCTGGAGTTTCTCATCTGGAAAAAAGCATTTGACCCCAGAAAGCCTCCATAACTCATCTCTTTATTAATATAGCGTATTGAATGCACAGCATGTTTCCGCTGCAGTCGTCACGTGAGCTCATCATTATACGCTGTTATTATTATTTCTGTTCTGATTGAGTTTTCCACTTCAGAAAGCGAGCTGTATGGAGGTTATGTGAGACCGGCTTGTGCAATTTCTCTAAAGTGAGGGATTATGGGATACGATCTGTGTCTGCAATTCAAAGGCTTTTGACTTGATGCTTTCCCCGTCGTTTCAGAAAAAGCTTTTTATGAAATGGACCCTGAGAAATAAGTAGGGCGGCCATCCGTCCGGTTTTAAATTGGACAGTCTGGTTTTGAATTTTATACAACTTTATACAATGGTATATCATAAAAAATGACAACGTTATGTTCAAGTTTATATGAAGTAATGTACATTTTAGACACAATATTGTCATTATGGACTGTTTTGCTCCCAGATTAACACAGTGGTGTTTCATTCCTGAATGATTCAGCGTTTTTGAACGAATTAAGGGAGTCACTGATTTAATAAGCATTCATAAAGGCAGTTGCTAAATTCAGAACTGCATACTTCTATACTAATCTTACAATTTTTTTACATATTTCTGTGGCATAAGTAGTAAGAGTAGTATGCTAGTGCACCTTTCCAAAATCAGCAAGACACTTGTTTCGTTCCTGAGCTGTTTTGAACAAATCAGTGAATCAATGACCAACTCATTAAGACTTGTCTCCACACCTACTGGTGGTTTTAGTTTCATATTCAAAGTATCATTTAAGTGCTTTATATTCAGTATATTTTATATTTAACACATTAATCTGTAGTTGCAGCGTAAATGCATTCATGGCATCTCTGAGCTGCATTAAACAGTCAAAGATGGATTTTGTTGAAATTGAGTTCATTTGATTGTTAACTGGTTTTGGATTATTATTAAGTTTTTATCCTGGCTACATGAATCCTGCAAAGTGTCCTACTTTTTGGTGTTATAGAAACGGTCAGCCAGTTTCTTATCTGAGCTCAGTTCATGTGTGTTTGAGGTGTTCTCGTGATTCTTCATAAGGTTCAGATCTCATCTGAGATCGGTTTCATTCTCATCAGTGGTTTCATTGCAATGTATTTCTCTCATCTGTGAGATGATGAATCTCTCGCTGGATGGTCGAGGGTTGAATAATAACGGGCTGCTCTTCATCACAGCATCAGTGAAACTTCAGAAATAAACATGTTTTTATTAATATTCACGTCACATTTACAATCCTGTTTTCTGCTTCAATGATACTCTTTGAATGACACATTGATTCACTCAAACATTTATTAATATTGTTTGAAAATGTACTTGAGATTGAAGTCAGTGAGTGTGAAATGGAGGTGTTGAAGTCACTTGCTCACTGCGTGCGTGTGTGTGTGTGTGTGTGTGTGTGTGTGCGCAGATGGCCGTTCGAGCAGGACGTGGAACAGGGCAACACAGATGGACTGGGCGACTGCCAAAGTAAGCAGAACCCGTTTACTGAGCGCTGGACGCTCCTCAGACACAGCTGCACTCACACACACACACACACACACTCCTGCACTCGACAAGAAGACTTGTTCACACCAGGAACTACAGCGATGACTATATTAGTGTCCACCATAACGCTATGTTTATTATGTGCGTACTGTCACTTTAAATTTGACTCAAAAGATGATGCACACTTTTAGAAAAAAATGGCTTAAAGGTAAAAATAGCCATAAAACTTATTGGAAAAGATTAATTTCTATCACTGCTGTGAACTGACCATGCACACAGAATATGAAGAATATAAAAAATTCAGGAGTCGGCTGTCAGATATCAGCACAATAACACACTCGTCTAAGTATCGTTATCGATAAAATCCCAGAAAATATTTTTTTTTGTCAATATCGCACACCCCTAATTTATGTTATTTAATTTATATAACAATTTATTCATAATAATTGTTTAAATTAATATAATATTTAATACTTTTGACATCCATTTTCTTAAAAATGGTTTAAAGGCTGAAACGTAAAGTTTATCATTTGTAAAATTTTTGTTTTTGTGAAAACTTGTATCTGTAAATTATGCTTTTTACAGTAATTTTACAGTTTAATATAATACTATAGACATTGCCCCACCTCGCTCATATGGTATTAAATTTATTTGTGCAGGTCTTAAAAAAGGTCTTAAAAAGTCTTACATTTGAGCTTAAAAATCCTGCAGAAACCCTGTTTAAATGCTTGTGCTTTAAAGCAGGATGGATTCTGATTGGCTGTCAATGTATTAATCATTCATCAGCTGGAAATTGATTCCAATAATTGCCATTCGAATAGGGATGGTTAATTTGGGATTTTCACATGAGTTCTGCAAACAGATTTTGCACATTTTCAAGGTTGTTGCTAGAAGGGATACAGCTAAAATCGTAAGCTAAGAATAAGTTAATTTTCTACCTATTAGATTGTGTTTTTTAACATCTACACCTAAACCTACCCCTTACAATAATGCAAAAACAGTAATTATTGTCGTACATTGTGACAAAAATTACGTTATATTGATGTGCGAATGCCAAGTAGCCGCAGTTGTATCCCTTCTGGTCTTAACCCATTGTTTAAGTTGCTCATGCGAGTTTACATCATTGAACAACAAAACAACTCTGTCGTTATTATTATTGTTGTAGTCTGGACTTGATATTCTCTTGAGTTTTTTTATTTGTTTATTCTAAGCACGCTGCAGTTTTGTCGTCTGTCCCTTTAAATGCTCGAGCTCTGTACAGCAGAATGGATTCTGATTGGCTGTCAGTGTTTCTATCATTAATCATCTGGAAACAAATTGCTCTGAAAGTGATTTAAACGATATCGCTCAGGTGCCGAAATTTTGGCATTCTAAAATTAATTTATGCGATCTCAAATTTCCCGCATTGGGGCACATGAATTTGCCGCTTCAAAAAACAGAAATTGTTCTGTTTATTGTAAGCATGCTGCCGTTTTGTCATCTGTCGTTTTCAATGCTCAAGCTCTTTAAAATTGATGGATTCTGATTGGCTGTCAGTGCTTTTATCGTTTATCAGCTGGAAAAATATCGTTCCAGTGATATCGTTCAGGTGCGATATTACTGTTGGTAACACTTTATTTTAAGGTGTCCTTGTTACATTATAATAGCAATAAATTATGCATAATTATATTTAAGTAACCCTAAGCCAAACCTTAAACCTAACCCTAGCCATATAGTAAGTACAGTACATGTAGTTAATTAATATTACTAATGTATAATTACACTGTAACAAGGACACCTTAAAATAAAGTGTAACCTTACTATTACTTGGCGATAAAATGTACCATTCCTTTAGGAATTAGACTATAGAATCATGAAATTTCATTATAGTTGTTGTATGGACGTGTAGTTTTGATTATTAAATCGTTCTATTTATGGTTATATTATCAGCACTGCTGTGAACAAGTCTTCAGTCGTCTTAAAGTTATTTCTGAGTATAGTATGATGTTGTTAAATGTTCGTTAAATGTGTATTAAATGATGTGTGAGAGAGAGAATCACATTTCAACCAAATTAACACGTTTTTCATTTATCCCCAGATTCGTTCGTGGCTCTCAATGGTGAGTAAAGCTCTTCGTCTCTCCTCGTTATCTGACTCTCTGTTGGCGAATGTTTAATTTCTCTGATTGCGTTTTCTTGTAGAGCTTCAGCGCAGGCAGCAGGGTGTGAGCGATATTACCCAGAATGCTGCACGCGGTCAGTGTATCTGTGTGTAGATGTAGTTAGAGACGCTCTGACCTTTCATTACCTAATTGGATGGATCTCTGCGCTTCGTAGAGCAAAGGATTGTGGGTTAGAGACAGTCGAATGCAAATGACTGTTTACAGGGAAGAAACACTCAGGGCTTCTCCGGCAGAAATTATTCATGAAATACAATCAGGCTAAAAACACACAAACACACACATGATTGACAGCCGTCCCCCGGCAGCCAGAGTGAATCTGATTGGCTGAAGCAGCGATTGTGACCTACATATCACATGCGCTGGTGTTTATTGGTAATATTAGCAATCTTCTCCTGAGCTTAATTAGCGTTTGTGTGTCTGTCGCTCCAGTACTTCATTTATTCTGTGTGTGTGTGAATGTGTTTGATGTTGTTTTCTCTCCGTTTCCTTCATAAACCACTCATAAGCGTGTCCGTTTAGCTTTATAAGCACATATTCCTCCGTCTGACGGCTGGTTTCTCGTTCTGTTTCGCTCGTTAAAGGACGCTGGCTGTCGAGAGCTGATTTTCTCTCGGCTTTCCTCTCGTATGTGTGTCATGGTCCTCGCCGGCTCTTCCTCTGGCTGTGGAAAATGAATTATAAAATAGAGCTGTCACACTAATCTCGAGGCCCGTGGCGTTTCTTAAATAAATCATGTTAATGACTGCGGCTGGGAGACGCTCGACCGGCCGACGATAAACAACGGCCACCGGCACAACACACACAGAGAGTTTATCTGTGGATTAACACCAGTTAAACTAGTCCAGCGGTTCACAAACTTCACCAGCCAAACCCCTCTGACCTACAAGATTTTAGTTCATATTTCAAGAATTTAACAACATATTCGCATTTTCAAAATATGCCAGTTAATGGTCAACATGACCAAAGAATGCATATATATATATAGTATATATTGTATAAATATTGTAATGTAATTGAATAACAATCTATTAATATTAATTGTATTATTTGTTTTTATGAGTGTGTATATATATATATATATATATAGAGAGAGAGAGAGAGAGAGAGAGATAGATAGATAGATAGATAGATAGATAGATAGATAGATAGATAGATAGACAGATAGGTAGATAGATAGATAGATAGATAGATAGATAGATAGATAGATAGATAGATAGATAGATAGATAGATAGGATGATAGATAGATAGATAGATAGATAGATAGATAGATAGATAGATAGATAGATAGATAGATGATAGATAGATAGATAGATAGATAGATAGATAGATAGATAGATAGATAGACGGATAGATAGATAGACGGATAGATAGATAGATAGATAGATAGATAGATAGATAGATAGATAGATAGACGGATAGATAGATAGATAGATAGATAGATAGATAGATAGATAGATAGATAGATAGATAGATAGATAGATAGATAGACGGATAGATAGATAGATAGATAGATAGATAGATAGATAGACGGATAGACGGATAGATAGATAGACGGATAGATAGATAGATAGATAGATAGACGGATAGATGGATAGATAGATAGATAGATAGATAGATAGATAGATAGATAGATAGATAGATAGATAGATAGATAGATAGATAGATATTATATATTATTATGAAATAATATTAATCTTATTGTTTTATTTAGTTTTTTTATTTCAAGATATATATTTTTTTTATTTATTTTTAAGAGTAAATTTTTTTTAATAACAACAGCTTATTAATCTAAATTATATTATTTATATACATATATATATATATATATATAGAGAGAGAGAGAGAGAGAGAGAGAATAAAAAATATATATAAAAAACAATATTTCATCCTTTTAAGTGTTTTGTTTTTATATGAAGTTTTGTTTGATTTTGTTTTTATTGAATTAATTATTAGCTTTTTTTCAACCCTCAAGAAACGCAGTTTGGGAAACCCTGTACTAGAGTAAACTAGCTGTTTGTTAGTGTTACAGCTGTATTTAACTGTAGTTATGTCAGATTGATTTGGGTTGGTTTCGTCTTGATAATCATTGCAGCAATTGGTTTAATTTCATGACCGTTTGAGCAAATACACTCTTAAAAATAAAGGTGCTTCACGATGCTTTAGAAGAACCTTTTTTGTCTAAATGGTTCCATAAAGAACCTTTAACATCTGAAGAAGCTTTCTGTTTCATTGTGGCGAAAGAAGGTTCTCCAGGTAATAAAAAGGTAAGAAAGAGATGGTTCTTTGACTGAATGGTTCTTTGTGGAACCAAAAATGGTTCTTCTATGGCATCACTGTGAAAAACCTTTTAAGCACCTTTATTTTTAAGAGTGCAGTTCATTTTCAGGTCAGTTGGTCATACTCGAGTTTAACATAATGGTGGTCAGCGGACGTGAAATGTTGATTGGAGCGTGAATGATGTGAGATACGAGGTGTGCGTGTGTGAGTGATTCCCCGTGTTTAGTCCTGTCTTGTGTCTCAGATGCAATGTTGATGTGTGCTGTGCTTCAGCAGGCCTCCTCACCACCGTCCCTCCTCTGGCCCCTGGGGGCCCGCTGCTCCGGGGCCGCATGGTCAAGCCGAAGGAGGCCGTGCCGTCGGGCGATCAGAGCGACCCGTATGTGGCCGTTCCCTCAGAGACGCAGCAGGAGAGCGCCGGTAAGCCTGGGAACGATCGTCCTGTGGAGGAAACACTGCTTCCAGCGTCTGCTCCGTCAGAACACGAGCTGAGCTCCGTACATCACCGCTGCGCTCAAACCCGCCAGATCCGCAAAGATACACCAAACCTGCCAGATCCGCCGAGACACACCAAACCTCACAGATCCACCGAGATACACCAAACCCTCACAGATCCACCGAGATACACCAAACCCTCACAGATCCGCCGAGATACACCAAACCCTCACAGATCCCCCGAGATACACCAAACCCTCATAGATACGCCGAGATACACCAAACCCTCACAGATCCGCCGAGATACACCAAACCTCACAGATCCGCCGAGATACACCAAACCTCACAGATCCGCCGAGATACACCAAACCCTCACAGATCCGCCGAGACACACCAAACCTCACAGATCCACCGAGATACACCAAACTCTCATAGATCCGCCGAGACACACCAAACCTCACAGATCCGCCGAGATACACCAAACCCTCACAGATCCCCCGAGATACACCAAACCCTCACAGATCCGCTGAGATACACCAAACCTCACAGATCCCCCGAGATACACCAAACCCTCACAGATCCCCCGAGATACACCAAACCTCACAGATCCCCCGAGATACACCAAACCCTCACAGATCCGCCGAGATACACCAAACCCTCACAGATCCGCCGAGACACACCAAACCTCACAGATCCGCCGAGATACACCAAACCCTCACAGATCCCCCGAGATACACCAAACCTCACAGATCCGCCGAGACACACCAAACCCTCACAGATCCGCTGAGATACACCAAACCTCACAGATCCCCCGAGATACACCAAACCCTCACAGATCCCCCGAGATACACCAAACCTCACAGATCCCCCGAGATACACCAAACCCTCACAGATCCGCCGAGATACACCAAACCCTCACAGATCCGCCGAGACACACCAAACCTCACAGATCCGCCGAGATACACCAAACCCTCACAGATCCCCCGAGATACACCAAACCTCACAGATCCGCCGAGACACACCAAACCCTCACAGATCCGCCGAGACACACCAAACCTCACAGATCCACCGAGATACACCAAACTCTCATAGATCCGCCGAGACACACCAAACCTCACAGATCCACCGAGATACACCAAACTCTCATAGATCCGCCGAGACACACCAAACCTCACAGATCCGCCGAGATACACCAAACCCTCACAGATCCGCCGAGACACACCAAACCTCACAGATCCCCCGAGATACACCAAACCCTCACAGATCCGCCGAGACACACCAAACCTCACAGATCCACCGAGATACACCAAACTCTCATAGATCCGCCGAGACACACCAAACCTCACAGATCCGCCGAGACACACCAAACCCTCACAGATCCCCCGAGATACACCAAACCCTCACAGATCCCCCGAGATACACCAAACCTCACAGATCCCCCGAGATACACCAAACCCTCACAGATCCGCCGAGATACACCAAACCCTCACAGATCCACCGAGATACACCAAACCCTCACAGATCCCCCGAGATACACCAAACCCTCACAGATCCGCCGAGATACACCAAACCCTCACAGATCCGCCGAGATACACCAAACCCTCACAGATCCACCGAGATACACCAAACCCTCACAGATCCCCCGAGATACACCAAACCCTCACAGATCCCCCGAGATACACCAAACCCTCACAGATCCACCGAGATACACCAAACCCTCACAGATCCGCCGAGATACACCAAACCCTTACAGATCCGCCGAGATACACCAAACCTCACAGATCCGCCGAGATACAGCAAACCCTCACAGATTCAGTTCAGTGTCAATGCAAACAACTCAGTCTAATGACAGTTTTACATGGATGCATCTGGCAGATGCTTTTATCCAAAGCGACTTGCTTTGCATTTAAGGTTAACATTTGATCAGTTCATGCATCCACTGGGAATCAAATTCATGACCTTGTCATTGAGTTACTGTTTGAGATATAGGAAATATGCTGTATTTTACTCAGTATTTCTAAATTACAGCATCAATCTCTCATGAGCATGACTGTATTTGTGCTTGACGTGCGACTGAAGGTTAATGTAGAGCGTGTAAGATTTGTATGTAGATGCTCACTCAAACATACGGGATTTAAGTAGTGTTGCTTTAATATAAATGAGATACTATTGTCGTTTTTATTAGAAGTTTTAGTCCTTTTTGGTTTGACGTTTTTATTTGTATTTTATTTATAGTTTTTAATATCTATATAATATAAATATAAGCATGTTTAAAATTACACTGCAAAAAATGGTTTTCTTAGTATTTTTGTCTTGTTTTCTAGTATAAATATCTAAACATTCTTGAATCAAGATGCATTTATTGTACAAGTAAAAATTTTAAGATATTAAGTCATGTTTTAAAAAAAAATAAAAAAATAAAAAATCACAATTTTGTTACTTTTTGCGTAAAACAAGCAAAAATATCTGCCAATGGGGCAAGAAAAATAATCTTGTTTAGCCTTTGAAGTTATATTATTTTTCTTACCCCACTGGCAGATATTTCTGCTTGTTTTACGCAAAAAGTAACAAAATTGTGATTTTTTATTTTTTTATTTTTTTTTAAAACATGACTTAATATCTTAATAATTTTACTTGTACAGTAAATGCATCTTGATTCAAGAATGTTTAGATATTTATTCTAGAAAACAAGACAAAAACACTAAGTAAGAGAATAATTTTTTGCTGTGTATGTCTATATATATATATATATATATATATATATATATATATATATCGTTTTTATTATTTTGTATTTCAGTTTGTTATTTTAGTATATCACGTTGAACTCAAAAATGAGAAATGTTTCCTTGAGAACTAGTTGAATTAAAATAAGATATTTTTTATGTTTTATTTTATTTCAGTTAACATTTATTTCAAGTGACAAAATATCTTTTTACAGTTTTAGTTAACTATAATTATCCTGTATTTGACATCATCCCGCTTACAGTACGAGTCTTACACACTTTTATCGGATCGATGCGTAACAGATGACAGCAGCGCTGAGCTCATTAGCAGCCAGCGGTGTTTAATTGACATTGATTATCAATAACGAAGCAGTTAATCTCCTGCCAGACATCAGTCGTGTCTTTAGCACTGAAGCGATGAAGGCCTGACGGACGCTGGAAGCAGTTCACGTGTTCAACACACACACAATGGTGGCAGAAAGCATCACTGCTGACGTCTGAGCCTCGGTTACAGCGTTTACCGCGGTACTGAACCGAGGCTCACACGTCACATCAGCTTCTTCTCAAAGGCTTTGTTCATTTGATGATTGGAATATGAGTTCTGCTTGAGTTTTCTTTATGATCGTGAGCTGTGTGATTATGTTGTTTGCTTTATGATGCATGGCTTGTGTATTCAACTCTTGCTTTTTTCAGACTTTTGTGGCAAACGCTCTTCCTCACACGGCCAGATATTTCCTTTCTGCTTAACATATTAACAAGCTCATGAATATTCACGCTGGCTCCGCCCCCTCCCTCCTGTGTGGCAGTCATGTGACGCTCAGATGTGTTGCAAACATAATTCACCACATCAACAAGAAATAGTCAAGTCTACTGTATTTCTATAGCGCTTTATACAATACAGATTTCACAGAGATAAACAGGAAAATAACAATCAATGATGGAAACTTCATTAAATATGAGAATTTCAGCTCTGCTGAAGACAATAGTGTAATTATTCACATCAATTCATATACAATTCAATTACTGTAAAATCGATTAAATATGAAATAAATTCAATTTCA
>CM041804.1:36844539-36862039 GCA_023376895.1 Aspiorhynchus laticeps | reverse complement strand
CAGAGGCTCCTTTATTGAAGTAATCTGTGGAGAACAGCTCACTCATCCAACATCACTTCAGATAGGCATTAAAACTGGCTGCCCATGGAGTGCAATTAATTTCATAATTGCCATTAACCAATGGTTAAAGTGGATGTGTCAATGCGCCCCCCCTGGCGTGATATCTCCTATCCCAGTACAGGGCTATGCAGATGATGTTCTGATGGCCTCCAGAGAAGAGAGCGTAATTAAAAACATGCTGTCCAGAACCGATGTTTTTCTGGAATGGTCAGGTCTGGAGATTAAAGACACAAAATGTGCTGTTCTGTATGAGAGGAGGAGTGGAGGGAACCGGTGGTATCGTTCGAAGTCTGATAAATGTCCAGTGTTTACAGTAGCAACAAAGCCCATACGGGTATATTCTCTTCATGAAACATACACTTATCTTGGACATAAAATTAACATTGCAGGAGAATGGAAAGAGCAAGTAAACATCATCTTGTCAGAGTTTACATCTAAGCTGGACCTGATTGATAAATGTCCGCTGCCACTGACTATGAAGCTGGAGGCTATTAGGCAGGTGGCACTGTCTAAAGTACAACATCTGTTCTCCAACATTCACATCCAACAGAAAGTGCTGAGTGAAATGGATGACAAAACAGTGAGCCTAGTGCGAAAGTGGTTTGGACTTAATACACACAGCACTCGTGATGTTATTTTTCATCCCCAATGGGAAGGAGGGTTGGGGGTACCAAACGTGACATGGATTTATACCAGCATGCGGATTTCCCATCTTCTGCATATGCTGAATAATGATGACAAAGACGTTAGGGAGTTGGCCCGATCCTCCCTGTTTTTGGATCTAAGGAGACGCAAGGTGCCGCTGGCCAGGGAGTCAGATCCTCATTTCCTTGGCTTCAAAAGGAAACCCAGCGGGAAACTGGACACTCACTCTGCTGGATTTGGTGTCTGGTCAGATTGGCCGGACCTGAATGACCTCTGTGTTCGAACTGGAGTATCACTGGAGTGGGTGCGGTCTGACACTGAGAGTGTGAGAGTCTCGGAGGATGTCATCACTGACCCCCTGATATATGTCAGGGCAACAGCCACATACGGTGGTGATAGCAAACCATTAACATCTGCAGGAGCCCGGCGAACTCTCTTGGAATTGCATCAATATAAACAAAAACAACACTGGACTGGACTGAAACTTCAGGGAAAACTTGCATGTCTTCCCTCTGCTGATCATTCTGTTTCACATTCATTCCTGAAGAACACTGCACTCAGTGAGGACATTGTTAATTTCACAGTAAAAGCCAGATTACAAGTCCTCCCTACCAGACTTAACCTCTCTATCTGGTTTCCTACAACTCAGGTCCCTCATTGTTTGCACCACACTACAGAACAGATCACTGAAACACTACCACACATCTTGAATGGCTGTCATGCGTACAAGGGAATGTACATAGCACGCCACGACAGAATAGTGGACTTGATAGTGAAAGACATCTCAAATCAGTTATCACCTTTAGTAAGAATATACAAACATTCTTGTGTAAAACCATCTATGTTTCAGTGTTTCAGTAATAATTCTGAAATGTTTTCTTCTTTGTTTGCTAATACACCTGATGTTGTTGTGATTAATGAGGAGTGTAGAGAGGTGTTTGTTTTGGAGGTGGCATGCACCTTTGATTCTAGTATGGAGGAAGCTTTTATGACCAAAGTCATTAAATACCAACCACTCCTAAATATTATTTTAGAGATAGGTTATCGGGGCCGATTATGTGTTTTTATATTTGGCAGCTTAGGACACACACACAGGCTGGTTGTGAGAGGGCTTCAACAGCTCGGGATGCCCAAAAAGAGGGCTAAACGGTTGGCAAAGTACTGTGCTCTGTCTGCTATCATAGGTAGCCGTCATATATGGCGGAGACGCTGTTACTTATACCCATAACAACTGAGTGATATGCTTAATATTGTGAAGATCTATTGCATGCCACTGGTCCATGATTTTTGTACTTGTATTCAACTGCATCTGTAATATTTATGTCCCTGTAGAGTATTTCTTTTAAGTGGATTTAAATAAATTGTTAAAATGTGTGTGTGTGTGTGTGCGAGTGTGTGTGTGTGCGAGTGTGTGTGTGTGTGTGTGTGTGTGTGTGTGAGTATGTGTGTGTGTATGTGTGTGTGCGTGTGTGTGTCTGTGTGTGTGTGTGTGTGCACCCGTCAGCATGGTTCCTCATCACATTAATGAATAGAGTTTATATAGCTGCGGCGGTGAATAAGACGCAGATGTAATTCCTCTATACACTGACCTCAATCTGCAGACAAAGCCTTTTAAAACACCCACGGCCTGATCCACACGCATAATCAGCTGTTTACCGCTGTAAAAGCACTGTTTACCCTGGTACTGCAGCTCATTTACTGCATTATGATAATCCTTGTTCTCTGATGCTGTTCTGAAGGTTAGCGAGTTAAACTGGTGGAAGAATACTAGAGCTATCTCCACATTATAGATTGTGTATTATTCACTCAGTTAAACTCACTACAGCGAGTCCTTACTAGACTCCGGTTACTAGAAATACATTCACTCTGAGTGGAGATGTTTCAGAAATCTGTCCCTGCAGCACAAAAGCAGTCATCAGTAACACAGCTATATTTGTAGCAATAGACAACAATACATTGTATGAGTCAAAATTATACATTTTTCTTTTATGCCGAAAATCATTATGATATTAAGATCATGTTCCATGAAGATATTCCTTCCGTAAATATATCAAAACTTAATTTTTGATTAGTAATATGCATTGCTAAGAACTTCATTTGAACAACTTTAAAGATGATTTTCTCAATATTTAGATTTTTTTGCACCCTCAGATTCCAGATTTACAAATATTGTCCTATCATAACAAACCATACATCAATGGAAAGATGATTTATTCATCTTCTGAAAATCTCAAAAAAATAAAAATGACTGGTTTTGTGGTCCAGGGTCACATATTACATAATGATATTTGCACACGCCAAATTAACCTCATCTCAGCGTCTCAGACCTTAAATCATCTAATCTAGAAGGTGAAAAGGTGAGATGTAATGATGGTGTGATATTGAATATGAGCTCATACCGTACGCTACACACATTTAATGAGCAGCTGCTTCTGATGCTGTAATGCTCATGGATTAGTTTCTGAATATCAGACATTCACCTGATTAACAGATTTAATCGTTTCCTCTTTAAACAACGGTTCAGTGTCGTGGCTTTTGAAACGCATCTTCACAGATGAAGGTGTGTGTGTGTGAGAGAGTGTGTGTGTGAGTGCGTGCGTGTGTCTATGTGTGTGTGTGTGTGCGAGAGAGAGTGTGTGTGAGTGCGTGCGTGTGTCTATGTGTGTGTGTGTGTGTGAGAGAGAGTGTGTGTGAGTGCGTGCGTGTGTCTGTGTGTGTGTGTGTGTGTGTGTGAGAGAGAGAAAGCGTGTGTCTGTGTGTGTGTGTGTGTGTGTGAGTGTGTGCGCGCGCGCGTGTGTCTATGTGTGTGTGTGTGAGAGAGTGTGTGTGTGTGTGTGAGAGAGAGAAAGTGTGTGTCTGTGTGTGTGTGAGTGTGTGCGTGCGCGCGTGTGTCTATGTGTGTGTGTGTGAGAGAGAGTGTGTGTGTGTGTGTGTGTGTGTGTGTGAGAGAGAAAGTGTGTGTCTGTGTGTGTGTGTGTGTGTGTGCGCGCGCGTGCGTGCGTGTGTCTATGTGTGTGTGTGTGAGAGAGTGTGTGTGTGTGAGAGAGAGTGTGTGTGTGTGTGAGAGAGAGTGTGTGCGTGTGTCTATGTGTGTGTGTGTGTGTGTGTGTGTGTGTGTGTGTGTGTGAGAGAGAGTGTGTGCGTGTGTCTATGTGTGTGTGTGTGTGTGTGAGAGAGAGTGTGTGCGTGTGTCTATGTGTGTGTGTGTGTGTGTGTGTGTGTGTGTGTGTGAGAGAGTGTGTGTGTGTGTGTGTGTGTGTGTGTGTGTGTGTGTGTGTGAGAGAGAGAGAGTGTGTGCGTGTGTCTATGTGTGTGTGTGTGTGAGAGAGAGTGTGTGTGTGTGTGTGTGTGTGTGTGTGTGTGTGAGAGAGAGTGTGTACGTGTGTCTATGTGTGTGTGTGTGTGTGAGAGAGTGTGTGTATCTGTGTGTGTGTGTGTCTGTGTGTGTGTGTGTGTGTGTGTGTGTGTGTGTGTGTGTGTGTGTGTGTGTGTGTGTGTGTGTGTGAATATTCACGCGTCTCAGTCTCACGCAGGAATGGTATTATTTACATGCGCACGCCTGCAGGATTGTGAAGCTCAACACGTCTAATTGTCAGGAGTGACGTCTCATGAAAGTCAAATGTGTGAGATTTGTTCCGCTGGCGATCCGCTCTGAGCAACCTGTGAGGAAAAGAGCCATTAAAACCAGAGCGCTTCTGAATCTGAATGCATTTTAATTCTATTTTAATAGTATTTGGACACTTATAAATGTCTGTTATATACAGGGTATCACATCAAGTGTCTTTTATTGTAAAGAAGCAGCATAAACACACTTAAACGTGTGATAAAAAGGTCTGATCTGGTGTTGATAATGAAGTATCTGTGTATCTGCTGGATCTTTTCTCTTCACTAACGTCACTTCTCTGGTGTTTTGGTGATTTTAGAGGCTGGGGAGTAACTAGTTACATGTAACAGAATTACGTAATTTAATTACAAAATAAACAGTTACTGAGAAAAAATGTGTAATTAAATTACAGTTACAAAGGGGTTACATCTGAATATTGTCACACACATGCAGATTTAATTGATTTCTTTCATAAATTGCATTGACTGCTTTAAAATATGAGACACTGATGTTTCAGGACACATGCTTATTCAATAACTGTTCCTATTTGGGTTTATGTATGCTTTATTTTTTAAGATTTTTCCCCAAGGCATTGTTAGATGCCAGTGTTTACTGTCATATCTGTGCAAAGATTTGATTTTAAAGACAATATCATAACTACACTGCAAAAAATGATTCTCTTACTTAGTGTTTCTGTCTTGTTTTCTAGTATAAATATCTAAACATTCTTGAATCAAGATGAATTTACTGTACAAGTGAAACGATTTAAAATATTAAGTCTTGTTTTATAAAAAAAAAATCAAAATTTTGTTAGTTTTTGCTTAAAACGAGCAAAAATATCTGCCAATGGTGTAAGAAAAATAATCATAATTCAAAGGCTAAACAAGATTATTTTTCTCGCCTCATTGGCAGATATTTTTGCTTGTTTTAAGGAAAAATGAACTATTTTTTTTTACAGAAAACAAGATATTAATATGATTTTACTTGTACAGTAAATTTATCTTGATTCAAGAATTTTTCGATAAAAAACAAGACAAAAACACTAAGTAAGAGAATCATTTTTTGCAGTATTAAACAAATCTCTTATGATTATCTTATGATTTTAAACCAGTATTTAACCTCAGAACAATCTCAAAGTAAAAAGAGGAGCTAAAGTCAGATTTTGGTGGCTGTACTTTAAAATTAAATGATTATAATCTTAATTCAAGTGATGAATATTTTGTCTGACAGTAATCAGTGTTGAGTTCTACTGTAAGATTAACCCTGTCTGCTTTACATTGATTAGAAATTTAGAAATGTAATCAAATGTAATCAGTTACATTACTTTAAGTAATTGAAATAGTTACACTAGTTAGATTTTAAACAGGGTGACTTTTAATTTGTAATTACTTTTCCAAAGAAACCTTCTCAACACTGTTCATGATATCAGTTCTGCTCAAGTTCACAGCTGTAGAGAATCACATTAACTAGTAGCCTGATCCACTAACTAACCACAAACACACAATACTGACCGGCTTCAGCTTCTATTGATTTAGCAGTTCAAACACAACATGTTTTGATATTTTGCTGTGATATTTTCTCTAAATCTCCAGGATGTACGTGAGCAGTTTTAGAAATAATGATATAAAAATACATTAGCACTGTCAAAAGATTCTAATATATATACTGTATATATATATTGTGTCAAACTCCGATAGTGAAGCATTTGTCAATGAATCAAGACTCCAGACATCCAGCTACAGTAACAACTTTAGGTGATACAAACCTTCTTAAATAGAGTCTGTTGTTCATGCACAATATTGATTTGTTTTTAGTGGAGTCATTGTAATAATTGGCATTTTAATCATACTAATGACATGTGTCATATCAGTTAATGGGAATATTTCAGACATTTTCAAGTGTCCAAATCCACCTTCATGAGCACAATCTGAACCGCTGTCTGTGGAAAGGTTCATCCGCAGCCCTCCGTTTCTCCTGGTTTTGTCCTTTAGATGGCTCTTTGAAGTCGAGTATCAGTGCATTAAGGTTAGAAAGGATCTTCAGAGGTTTTCTGAGTGCTGGCGGTGCTCTCCTCGTCCTCAATACGAAGAGCTTTTAACCTTCAGGAGATGAAGAAGAGTCTTTATCTGTGCTGGATCTCCAGCCGAACCAGTCACGTGTCTCTAGATGTGCTTGATTAAGAAACCATATGTGACCCTGCAGCACAAAAGCAGTCATAAGTAACACAGGTATATTTGTAGCAATAGCCAACAATACATTGTATGAGTCAAAATTATCAATTTCTCTTTTATGCCAAAAATCATTAGGATATTACACTGCAAAAAATGATTTTCTTACTTAGTGTTTTTGTCTTGTTTTCTAGTATAAATATCTAAACATTTCTGAATCAAGATGAATTTACTGTACAAGTGAAATGATTTAGGATTTAGCAAAACAGTAGCCGACTAAACAGAGTCTTCAAGCATTGAGGATGATTGTGTTGTTCTCTTGCTTCCTAAAAAAAGAAAAAGAAAGGAAATATTGGTCCATCCAATCATAAAATATAGAGAGGACGGAGAGTTCCTCCTCATTAAAGGGATAGTTCACTTTGAAATTAAAATGTGGTATCTATCAGCTTACCCCAAGGGCATCCAAGATGTAGGTGTCTTTTTTTCTTCAGTAGATCCAATTTTGATGTTTTTAGGTCAAACCGTTCTAGTCTGTCAGTCATATAATGGCAGGTATAGGTCACTGTCTCTATAAGAGGGAAAAAGAACATGCACAGAGAAATCCAAATTAAACAATTCCCCATCGTAACTACACATTGATGGCCTAAGACACGAAACGAGCGGTTTGTGTGAGAAAACGAACAGTATTTATATCGTTTTTTACCTCTTGTACACAACCATGTCCAAGTGATCTGAGTGCACACACACATCCGGTGTGTGACGTGTGTGTGTGTGTGTGTGTGTGTGTGTGTGTGTGTGTGCGCGCGCTCTGGCTCACGCTGCATTCACACGGGGCGTCGGCGTCAACGCTTGACGGAGGGCGTGTCTGAAGCGTGGTGCTGACGCGCCGTCATAGTTACAACAACCAATCACATACTTCTCTGGTGTTGCATGAACGGGATTGGGTATTTGCATGAGGCGATCTGATTGGCTGACGCCTCCGTTGGCGCTTGAAAAGTTGCGTCAGCACCATGCTTCAGACACGCCCTCCGTCAAGCGTTGACGCCGACGCCCCGTGTGAATGCAGCGTGAGCCAGAGCGCGCGCACACACACGTCACACACCGGATGCGTGCGCACACACACACACACACACGTCACACACACGTCACACACCGGATGCGTGCGCGCACACACACACACACGTCACACACACACGTCACACACCAGATGTGTGTGTGCACTCAGATCACTTGGACATGGTTGTGTACAAGAGGTAAAAAACGATATAAATACTTATTACGATATAAATACGATATAAATACTTATAAATAGATTATTTTGTTTGTTCTAAGCAAAAACTTAATTTTGACTTGTTTTTTCTGAAAATAAGACAGTTTTTTTTTCCTTCTTGATTTAAGAATTTTTAGATATTTTGGCTGGAAACAAGACAAAAAATCTAAATAAAAAATGCATTTTTGCAGATATCAAAACTTAATTTTTGATTAGTAATATGCATTGCTAAGAACTTCATTTGAACAACTTTAAAGGTGATTTTCTCAATATTTAGATTTTTTTGCACCCTCAGATTCCAGATTTACAAATATTGTCCTATCATAACAAACCATACACCAATGGAAAGATTATTTATTCAGCTTTCAGATGATGCATACATCTCAAATTCACAAAACTGACCCTTATGACTGGTTTTGTGCTCCAGGGTCACATATAACAGCTCTGAATATATTGTGGTACTTTCCAACATGAAAATGAATCCGGTCGAGCCGCGTCATTTCTCAAGGGTATCGTACAGTAGACGCTTTAAAACATCAAACAGACTGTGAGGAAGAGTGTCTCCTGAGAGGAACAATGAGAGTGAAGTTAAAACGAGAGAAGCGCTCCTCAGATCTAGACGCGTGACGGTGTTTTATCATCTTAGAGAGAGACTCTTTCAGAAGATACGGAGCTCTTCGTACAGCACACGAATACTCAAAACAATACGAGACTCCGAGTCCATTAAACATCTCTAAAATCATGACCCACATCTTATTATGTGCTCCCCACTGAACAGCACTTCTGCCTCGTCTAATAGCTTTTATGAGTTTGTAAAGCATTGGATTTATTTGCCTCTGTGGAAATATAGCAGCACCTGTGTGTGTTTTAAATGGCTGATGTGTTGAGGATTGTGTGGCTTGTGGTGTTTGGATGGGAATGAGAATATAACCTAATTCCTCAGCTACTGAATAGATTAAAACATCTGTGTTGAAGTGCTAACATTATTATACGATAGTGCTGCGCTCTCACACCTCGCAGCTTCTTCCATGAGTTTAAATGAATGCTTGTCTCCTTTAGATATCAAGACGGTAGTTTTATCTGTATCTTATCTGCCCCTTCTGAAAAAGCGCAATCTTGATAGCACCATGTTGAGCAACTATAGACCAATATCAAATCTTCCTTTCATAGGTAAGATTATTGAAAAGGTAGTTTTTAATCAGCTGAACAACTACTTAAACTCAAATGAATACCTGGATAATTTTCAATCTGGTTTCCGTGTGCATCACAGCACAGAGACAGCACTCATTAAGATAATAAATGATATTCGCTTTAATTCTGATTCTGGCAAAATATCAGTGCTGGTACTGCTAGATCTTAGTGCTGCGTTTGACACGGTCGATCATAACATACTTCTAGAGAGACTGGAAAACTGGGTCGGGCTTTCTGGGCTGGCACTTAAATGGTTCAGGTCATACTTTGAAGGGAGAGGTTATTATGTGAGTATAGGAGAGCATAAGTCTAAGTGGACGTCCATGACATGCGGAGTCCCACAAGGCTCAATACTTGCACCCCTCTTGTTTAGCCTGTATATGCTCCCACTAAATCAGATAATGAGGAAAAACCAAATTGCCTATCACAGCTATGCTGATGATACCCAGATCTAGCTAGCCTTATCTCCAAATGATTATAGCCCCATTGACTCCCTCTGCCAATGCATTGATGAAATTAACAGTTGGATGTGCCAAAACTTTCTTCAGCTAAACAAGGAGAAAACTGAAGTCATTGCATTTGGAAACAAAGATGAAGTTCTCAAGGTGAATGCATACCTTGACTCTAGGGGTCAAACAACTAAAAATCAAGTCAGAAATCTTGGGGTGATTCTGGAGACAGACCTTAGTTTTAGTAGTCATGTCAAAGCAGTAACTAAATCAGCATACTATCATCTCAAAAACATTGCAAGAATTAGATGTTTTGTTTCCAGTCACGACTTGGAGAAACTTGTTCATGCCTTTATCACCAGCAGGGTGGATTATTGTAATGGTCTCCTTCCCAAGAAGAGCATTAGACAGCTGCAGCTCATCCAGAACGCTGCTGCCAGGATTCTGACTAGAACCAGAAAATCTGAGCATATCACACCAGTCCTCAGGTCCTTACACTGGCTTCCAGTTACATTTAGGATTGATTTTAAAGCACTTTTACTCGTTTATAAGTCACTCAATGGCCTAGGACCTAAATACATTGCAGATATGCTCACTGAATATAAACCTAACAGACCACTCAGATCATTAGGATCGAGTCAGTTAGAAATACCAAGGGTTCACACAAAACAAGGGGAGTCCGCTTTTAGCTATTATGCCGCCCGCAGCTGGAACCAGCTTCCAGAAGAGATCAGATGTGCTAAAACATTAGCCACATTTAAATCCAGACTGAAAACTCATCTGTTTAGCTGTGCATTTGTTGAATGAACACTGTGCTGCGTCCGAACTGACTGCACTGTTTTTTTTTATGTATAATCATATTCTATTTAACTGTTTTAAATTTCATTTTAAATCAATTTCTATAACTTTTTAAAATTCCTTGTTTTTATTATTTTTAATTCCTTATTTTTATTGCTGTGAATGACTATTTCACTTTCTTTTATGTAAAGCACTTTGAATTACCACTGTGTATGAAATGTGCTATATAAATAAACTTGCCTTGCCTTGTATCTATCCACCTTATTCTTCACGTAAAAATTGGCGCGGCCATTCGTAAATTTGATGGATCCAGCTATTTTTAGCTGTACAAAACCATGTCACGAATGCAACAATCAAACGTATCCATCTAGTGTGTGTTTGCATAGAAAAAAAACGACGGAAAAGCAGTGCAATGGAAAAACGCATTCTGTGTGAACGGTCCTAGTTTTGCATTCTAGATGAACTTTGGAAATTGTGTCGTTTAGTAACATTGTGAAACTCTGTTTGCAGGGGTGATCCGTGAGACGTACCACCGAGACCGTGATCAGATGGTTCCCGTCACGCTCCTGGCCATTGCCGTCATCCTCGCCTTCGCCATGGGCGCCATCTTCTCCGGCATCGTGGTCTATTGTGTGTGTGACCACCACCGCCAGCGCGAGCTGCCCGGCCGCAAAGACAAGGACTCGGTCCAGTCCCGACGGGGCTCCATGAACAGCGTCACCAAACTGACGGGGCTCTTCGAGACGCAAGCCAAGGACGGCCGGCCCGAGGCCATCCTGACCCCGCTCATGCACAATGGCCGCTTGGCCAACGGAAAGATGCTTATCAAAGCCGACCAGCACTTGGATCTGACCGCTCTGCCCACGCCCGAATCCACGCCCATGCAGCCGCGGCGCAAACCCAGCCGAGGCAGCCGCGAATGGGAGCGCAACCAGAACCTAATCAACGCCTGCTCCAAAGACTTGCCTTCCATGGGCTCTCCGGTCATCCCGATGGATTTGCCGCTGCGGGCGTCTCCGGGTCACATCCCAAGCGTGGTGGTGCTGCCTTTGCCCCAACACCAGCATGAGTACGTAGAGCAACCGCACCGCGGAGAGCTCGCCGATGACCAGGCATCCACGCTGGAATACAAGTCCCTCAGGAGCCCGGATAGCGAGAGAGCGCCTCCAAGAGTCCCTCAGCGAGAGGCGTCTCTGGGTCCCATGGTTCCTCAGATGGGCAAGAGGCTGGATGTGCATTCATCCGTATACAGCCGTGGCTATCCCATGAGCTCGGGGCTCAAGAAACAGCACAACACCAACTCATCCAACTCATCCCACATGTCCAGGAACCACAGTTTCCGTGCGGAGACGCCTCCTCCGCCGGCTCCGCAGCGCGTGGACTCCATCACCTCTCCGCCGCCGATCCTCGGTCTGTCGCGCCATCCCAGCCTGAGTTCGTACGGCTCTCTCTCCAGGCATCTCAAGCCTGACGTTCCTCCTAAACCCAATCTGGTGTCCTTTTCCACGAAAGCCAAGTCCGGAGACTCCTGCACATAATCGATCGCTGCGGGATTGGAGACGGGGAATGTGAAAGTGCGTCTGCTTTGTACAGCTGTGTGTGCAGAAATGCAACTCACTTTACTTTCATTCATTTTGTATATTTTGTAATACACGTGGAGCTCAGGCCGATGCGTCCCGGAGGATGCAAAAGGAGGAACTCCGGGCTGCATTGTTGCCAAAAGCACACCGAAGCTACAAGAGACGCCACGTTATCAAGCACTTGGACGCACCGTCGGGAATCGAAGCTGGAGTTTACAATGGAAAACTGTGAAAAGCCGCAGCCTGGACAAAGCAATCGAGTTCTGCCTTCGTTGAACACGTCTACTGAAAACGTCGATTGAATAACACGTGACTGTTAATACTAATAGCGGGTTGTATTTATTCTTAATAAAGTGCTTTTGCAGAGAGAGCGTCTCTTTTAGGCTCGACTGAGACGGGAATGATCGTTTTAATTTGAATTAATCTATTTAAAGTCATTAAACTGGAGCCAGTACTTCTGTCAACTAACTCTTGCTACGCAAAGTCAGAGACGACTCCGGAAGCCTGGAATATTTCTCACCTCTTCATAGAAAGAGACGTTTTCCTCTCGTTCATGTCCAAACGAGCCTGTTTTTCTCCTTCCACCTGTAAATTTGTGCCTTACACCCCTGAGTAGTGAAGCGTTTGTTAGCTGTCGTAGTTGTTATGATGACGTTTGTTTCCCTTGTTTGATTATATAAAAGAAACAAAAAAAACGTAATTGAAGAATGTAGGTGTTGTCGTCGTCGTTGACTCTGGTTCCTTTGCTAACACAAATGATTTGTGCTTGATTTCTGATTGTGCCAATGAATCGTCGGAGTCGGCCCTCTCGTTGATTTTGTTTTCCTTTGTCCTTTTTTACTTTTCACAAAGTCAAGATGATGTTTTACACTGTTTGTAGATGACTTGTTGTGTATCGGGCTGCTTCGAGGCAATAAGAGAAAAACACACGAACGAATCGGATATGACGTTTCTCCCAAACACACACATGAGCTTTCTAATGTATATGATCAAACACAGTTTTTAGGCAGTGAATACAGGCTGGCTCCTGTGTAGATATGCACTCCAATAATATTAGGAAACAGATTAATGTTTTCAATGTTTGTGACAGATTCCGATTAATATAATTTTCTAGCTCTATGGTCGTGATGTAATACGAGGGATTGTTATTTAACTATTTTGACACATGTTTTATTGAACTTGACGTCCAGGAATCTAGTTTTGGCTTTGTAGATGTTGAATTCACCCAGCTCTCTGGATTTATCCGCTCCGGCCGTAGCGAACGGAGCTCGAGGTTCCCAAGCTCTGGTGCCTTTCTAGACGCAACTCTGTAAAAACTAAAAAAAAGTTGAGCAAACTTAAAAGTTTAAGGCAACCAGCTTCAGCAGATTTTTGAGTTCTCTCAACTTGTTGTTTTAAGTTTATACAACAAAAAGTTGAGAAAACTCAAATATCTCCTACAAAAATAAATTGAATAAATTGAGTTTTCTCAACATGTTGTTTTAAGTTTATACAACAAAAAGTTGAGAAAACTCAAAAATCTCCTAAAAAATAAGTTGAGAAAACTCAAAAATCTCCTAAAAAATTATTTGAGAAAACTCAAAAATCTCCTACAAAAATAAATTGAATAAATTGAGTTTTCTCAACTTGTTGTTTTAAGTTTATACAACTTAAAAGTTGAGAGAACTCAAAAATCTCCTACAAAAATAAGTTGAGAAACTCAATTTATTCAATTTATTCAAACTTAAAAAGTTTAAGGCAACCAGCTTCAGCAGATTTTTGAGTTTTCTCAACTTGTTGTTTTAAGTTTATTCAACAAAAAGAAAACTCAAAAATCTCCTAAAAAATAAGTTGAGAAAACTCAAATTTATTCAATTTATTTTGTAGGAGATTTTTCAACTTTTTGTTGTATAAACTTAAAACAAGAAGTTGAGAAAACGCAAAAATCTGCTGAAGCTGGTGCCTTAAGTTCTCTCAACTTTTGATTTTTTTACAGCACTGTAAAAAAAATTGAAAAAATTAAAAGTTGAACAAACTTAAAAAGTTTAAGGCAACCAGCTTCAGTAGATTTTTGAGTTCTCTCAACTTGTTGTTTTAAGTTTATACAACAAAAAGTTGAGAAAACTCAAAAATCTCCTAAAAAATAAGTTGAGAAAACTCAATTTATTCAATTTATTTTTGTAGGAGATTTTTGAGTTCTCTCAACTTTTAAGTTGTATAAACTTAAAACAACAAGTTGAGAAAATGCAAAAATCTGCTGAAGCTGGTTGCCTTAAACGTTTAAGTTTGCTCAACTTCTTTTTTTTACAGTGCACTAGACTTTGGAAGTGGAGTTTGTTCTCTTGTATGATATGGTTTTGTCACCGGCCCTCTCCCACATCTGATTCACAGCTAAATGTATGTTGTAAAGAAATTCTCTTTAATAAATGGAAAAAGTAATAAAAACCTTTCAGATTCTTGTCAGAGAGTTTGTGTTTTTTGTGAAAGGTGAGAAAACGTCTTCATGCCTCCATGAGTGCTTCAGGTAAGCGTCGTCACATGAGGGTTTGGCACCTCCGCAGCAAAGACTCGATTGTTTGGCGTCTCTAACCGTGAATAAACACGCCGATAAGAATCGCTCTGGAGCCCCGTGTGGCCCTTCCAGACGCCCGTCTTCAGACGCGATGACAGATTCAATGTTTCAGGGGCATTAAAGGTCTCAGGTGTCCTGTGCCTTTGTCTCAACATGCTCTGTTTGCTCAAGGCTCTTGTCTTCACTCTTAGTGAACTTGGTTACTAACTACCCGCTTTGTGTTCTGTAAACAGAGCTTGAATCAGCTGAGATCCACACAATGGCTTTGACCTCCAGAACTCGATTGTTTACAGTTTTTGTGCAAACGCCGCTGATTCACAGTCTGAACCTCCAGCATCTGATATCTGCTAATGACCATTTCTGCCACTGTCAGACTCATTTCACTCGTTTAGTTGAATAAAGCAGCCGTTTAATTGACGTCAGCTGCGAGCGGATAACTAATTCTGGAGTCAAACCTCAGAAGATCCTGAATAAATCACATTTACTTCCTTCTGAACCCTGTATGATGTGAACCCGTCACAGCGAGGATGAGTCAGTGCCTTGTAATAAATCACATTCATAACTCGTGACATTTCACTCTCAAGATGTTTCACTGCAAACCCTGTTCATATTTTCATTGCAATAAATGTCAGATTTTAGATACATGGACGCTACAGGCCCGTACGACACTGGTCAGTTTTGTGATTTGGGGCTGTTTGGCTTTTCATAACATGTTTGTTTCAGACTAGTGAAAAGAAAATATTTAAAATACACATTTGAGTGTTCATTTGAATTCCAATCCATAGAGTTTTTTCTCTTACAAACACCAAAATACTTCATTTTATTCCTCTCTGTATTCTGAAGGTTTGTTCATATTTCATTCACACTGATTTATACAATATTTCACTCCTAAAAACATGGTGAAAATGTTTATTTTCTGTCTGTTGACAGTATTTTCTGATTTATGGAGTGATAAAAAGTGAAATCCAAAAACCCCTTTGGATAATCCTTTAACTCTCAACAAAATCAAAACGTTTTGAACCTGGCTTTATCCAATCTTCAGACATTTATGTGCTGGTAATGTATGCAAATTATTGCAAAATCTACATTTGCATTAACCCTGGACCACAAAAACCAGTCATAAGTTTCTATTTTTCTAAATTGAGATTTATGCATCATCTGAAAGCTGAATAAATAGCTGTACATTGATGTATGGTTTGTTATGATAGGACAATATTTGTAAATCTGGAATCTGAGGGTGCAAAAAAATCTAAATATTGAGAAAATCGCCTTTAAAGTTGTTCAAATGAAGTTCTTAGCAATGCATATTACTAATCAAAAATTAAGTTTTGATATATTTACGGTAGAACATTTTCAAAATATCTTCATGGAACATGATATCCTAATGATTTTTGGCATAAAAGAAAAATTTATAATTTTGACCCATACAATGTATTGTTGGCTAAATATACCTGTGTTACTTATGACTGCTTTTGTGCTCCAGGGACACATATGTGCATTTGGCAGATGCTTTTATCCAAAGCGCCTCACATTGCATTCAAGATATACATTTGATCAGTAAATGCATTCCCTGGGAATCGAACCCATGACCTTGCCATTGCATGCACCACAATCTAATATTTGAGCTACAGCAATATTTGATTAGACAATGCCTTATTTCCATATTTAAACATAAAATTGCAATTAATGTACTCTGAGATCTGTTATAGTGTCTAAGAGTGAAAGTATTGAGTCTGTGTTGATGGTGTCAGTAGTTCATCACTTTCATGAGACTCTGACTGTAACTCAAACATACAGTAATGATGAAGATCAGCACCAGACTCAGTAAATGAACGAGGGAAAGCATTCAGACATGTTTACATCTAAAATGAGCAGACCATGTGATGTTCAGACCTCCGGCGTGGAGTAAATCCCTGGACCGCGGCGCTCGGGGATAAAGCGGCTGGATCAAAATCAGACGCTCTACTTTGCCTCGGCTTGTAAAACTCTCAGCATAAAGAGCGTGAAGCTGCTCGAGAAGCATGAGTTTGCTGAAGTGATACGAGCCGCTCAAATCCCTTCAACCACAACAAAACCAGAGCCTGTGAGCCTGTGTGAACGCGTTTGAGTCGTGTTTCTGAGCAGATCGTCTGTGACAGACAGCAGAGTTTCTCCTGAAGGTCGTGACCTCGTCTCCTGAAGGAAGCTCGTCGTGTTTCATCCCAGAATGCTTTATCTCTGCTGCCAGAAACCAGACGTTCTCAAACGTTTTATCAGTCTGTCCCAGCTAACAGGGGACATTTTTAAACTTATATAACTGTTAAATAACATTCTTAACCCGTTAACTCTCGGTTCCACTTTTTGAGCATAGACCTGAAAATGATATTTCCAACTTAAACTGTTATAAATTTTGAATGCTTTGGATCACTGGCTTAAGGTTGGTCTCTTTTTAAAGAAGACACTTGGCAGATTATTGTAGAAGTGAAAGAAGTTATTAAAATGATATAACAAATTAAGTTTATGAAAATATAAAATTAAAAAAATTAAATATATTTTATATAAAATATATATTTTACAAAACATGTTTTACTCTACAACTGCTAGAAAATCAAAACCAAAAATCTGAAGAAGTTGTGTTCCAATAATGATATCTCAAAAAATGAGCTTTCAGTGAGATTGTGTTTGGGTGCAGTACCAAGCTTCTCCACTAGATGACCATCAAACCTCATTAGTGACCATATAAGAGCGTCTCCACTAGATGACCATCAAACCCCATTAGTGACCATATAAGAGCGTCTCCACTAGATGACCATCAAACCCCATTAGTGACCATATAAGAGCGTCTCCACTAGATGACCATCAAACCCCATTAGTGACCATATAACGGCGTCTCCACTAGATGACCATCAAACCCCATTAGTGACCATATAACGGCGTCTCCACTAGATGACCATCAAACCCCATTAGTGACCATATAAGAGCGTCTCCACTAGATGACCATCAAACCCCATTAGTGACCATATAAGGGCGTCTCCACTAGATGACCATCAAACCCCATTAGTGACCGTATAAGAGCTTCTCCACTAGATGACCATCAAACCCCATTAGTGACCATATAAGGGCATCTCCACTAGATGACCATCAAACCCCATTAGTGACCATATAAGAGCGTCTCCACTAGATGACCATCAAACCCCATTAGTGA
>CM041804.1:36822039-36832039 GCA_023376895.1 Aspiorhynchus laticeps | reverse complement strand
CTCAGTACTTCTGTCTTGTTTTCCAGTACAAATATCTAAACATTCTTAACCCTCAGGTTGTGTTCGGGTCATTTTGACCCAGAGAGAATGATCTTTCTCCCGAAAAATATATTTAATATCGCATTAATTGGACTAAGATTTACTAACTGTGTTCACACAGGGCTTAACTACTTCCACCGGAAAAATTGATATTTTTCATAAAACATTTTCTATTTTATTCAACCTTGTTACACTTGTGGTGTTCCAGGTCAAGCTTTTGTGAAGCTTTTATGAATTTTGTTCATATTTTATTTAATACTGACAAAAATATCCTCAAATAATGCTTTTCACTCAGGTACATAAACTCAGATTAATGAGGCCTACGATGAATCGGTTCCAAAACTAAACACAAAACTAGTCTTAATTGAAAGAAAACAAGCTGACAAAAATATTGATACCAATATTAGGTGATAATATTGCATTAAAGAGATTCATAAGCTATTTTTTGTGCCCCGGTCGAACACCACAAGTGTTATAGGGATTTGTTTTAAATCAAGACACATTAACTGAAGATGCAAAATGAAGATATGAAATATTGTTTTCTGAAAAGGCGAGTTTCAGAACAAATATCTATCAATGAGAAATGAAAAATAGTTTCCCTTTAAGTTAATTTTTAATATTTGTTCTTGTTTTGAACATAAACTCACTTCATTTTGATCAGTGTTGTTATAAAACAAGGCTTATAATTTTGCTATTTCACATCTTAAGTAAATTATTGATTGTTTAAGTATTTGTATAGGAAAACAAGACAAGTTATTGCCATATTTTAGTATTTGGGAGCAGAGCTGTTCAAACCTTTTTTCCATAAAATGAATAATAAAGTAAAAATCTGTTGTAAGTTGTATTTTCTTTGAACACATTTACCTTTAAAGTCCATATTGTTTTATGCTAAAAGCTAAAATTATCCCTCTTTGCTTGCATTTAAAAAGTCAAACCCTGAGAAAAGCTTGAATGAAGTCATAAATCCAGACGCTGGAGCTTCAGATCTTTAATGAAACCTCATCAGACGTGTGACGGAGCTTCAGTTCATTAACACGCTTCAGCTTGGGTCTGAAACGAGCACAGACGTCACCGGAGGAATCATGGGACGGCAGACGGAGCCGTATCAGCTGAGCGAGTCCAGCTGACTCTGAATCATCTCCATCTGTAAGACACACACAGAGCCGTCAGCGTCTGAACGCACTGAAGGTCAGGAATCAGCGGCACTCGGTCTGACCTGATTGTAGAAGTCCAGCAGATCCTGATGGTTGAACTCCACAAACACGTCCTGCAGACGCTGAAACAGAGGAAGAAACGCTGATAAAAGCCCATCATCAATTATTAGCAGTAGAACCACTCTCCTCAGACGCTTCTGTGAAAGTTTCATATCCATAAAATATCAATAACACACTCTGAAATAACACACTTGAGCGGCAGAGCAGCGTTCGCTCTCAGACGAATCCGCACGGAAATATAAAGAAGAAACTGACACCATGAGAGATCTTCTGTACAAGAAATATTATCCATCTGACACTATATATGTGACCCTGGAGCACAAAACCAGTCATGAGATTTATGCATCATCTGAAAGCTGAATAAATAGCTTTCCATTGATGTATGGTTTGTTATGATCGGACAATATTTGAAAATCTGGAATCTGAGGGTGCAAAAAAATCTAAATATTGAGAAAATCACCTTTAAAGTTGTTCAAATTAAGTCTTAGCAATGCATATTACTAATCAAAAATTAAGTTTTGATATATTTACGGTAAGAAATTTACTAAATATCTTCATGGAACATGATCTTAATATCCTAATGATTTTTGTCATAAAAGAGAAATGTATAATTTTGACTCATACAATGTATTGTTGGCTATTGCTACAAATATACCTGTGTTACTTATGACTGCTTTTGTGCTGCAGGGACACATATATATGAGAACAAAACTAGAAATGATGTGAATAATGACTCGATAGTCTTCTGTAGAGCTGCTTACAGCTGAAATTGAATTTCAGAGAATCTAAGAATTGAATTTGTTTGATAATTGATTCACATTAAAACATTTGACACTTATTTAATTGAACTAAATTATGACACTTTCCCCTGGTTTCACAGACAAGGCTTAAGCCTAAAGTGTAAATCTGAGCTGTTTTAACTTGCACTGATCTTAAAATATATCTGATTTTGTTTTGTCTCAAGATGCACACCAGTAATATTATTCTAAGGCATGTTAATAAAAATTACTTGCATTTCATAATTGAACTCTGGCTTAGTCTAAGCCCTGTCTGTGAAACCAGGCTATTGTCTGTAGTGGAGCTGCTTTATAGTTAAGAATCAAATTTTGAATTTCAAATCAAGAATTGAAATAGTTTTATAATTGAACTTCGCAACGCTCACGCTATAATTGAATTGAACTAATCTGAATAATGACTCTTTTGTGTTTAGTAGAGCTGCTTACAGATGAAACTGAATTTCAAATTAAGAATTGAAGAATTTGTTTTATAATTGAATAACTTTGCAAGATTGATAAAGTTATTGAACTGAATTGATCTGAATGACACTTGTGTCTTCTGTACAGCTGCTTTACAGCTGAATTATGGCATGATTGTTTTCTGAATTCTTAGTTTTTGAATTAAGAATTGAAGAATTTAATTTGTTTTGTAATTGATTAATTTTGCAACATTGACTTTTAATGAACTGAATATAATCCAAATTGAGCTGAATTATGACATGACTGTTTTCTGATTGAGTTGCTTTATAGTTAAGAATCGAAGAACTAATTCTTTTTGTAATTGACGAACTTTGCAACATTGTTATTGAAGTGAACTGAATCTAAATTGAGTGGAATTATGACATTTATTGTCAATTATTGTCTTCTGTAGAGCTCCTTCACAGTTAAGAATTGAATTTCAAATTAAGAATCAAAGAATTGAATTTATGAATTTTGC
Source organism: Aspiorhynchus laticeps (assembly GCA_023376895.1). Lineage (NCBI taxonomy): Eukaryota > Metazoa > Chordata > Actinopteri > Cypriniformes > Cyprinidae > Aspiorhynchus > Aspiorhynchus laticeps. The sequence continues at coordinate 36,829,073 of CM041804.1, read as the reverse complement.
AACATTGACTGTTAATGAAGTGAATTTAATCCAAATTGAGCTGAATTATGATATGATTGTTTTCTGATCGAGTTGCTTTAGTTTAGAATCGAATTTCGAATTAAGAATCAAACAATTTAATCTGTTTATTCAAACTTCAAAACATTGACTGAATTGATCTGAATAATGATTCAATTGTCTTCTGTAGAGCTGCTTATAGCTGAAGTTGAATTTTAAAATAAGAATTGAAGAATTTAATTTGTTTGATAATTTATTCACATTAAAACATTGACACTTATTTAACTGAACTGAATCTGAATTGAGCTAAATTGACACTTTGTCTTCAATACAGTTGCTTCATAGAATTTCGAATTAAGAATCAAAGAATTGAATTTGTATTATAATTGATGAATTTTGCAACATTGACTGTTAATGAAGTGAATTTAATCCAAATTGAGCTGAATTATGACATGATTGTTTTCTGGTTGAGTTGCTTTATAGTTAAGAATTGAATTTCGAATTAAGAATCGAAGAACTAATTCTGTTTTAATTGAAGAACTTTGCATCATTGTTATTGAAGTGAATTGAATCTAAATTGAGCGGAATTATGACACTTTTGTCTTCTGTAGAGCTGCTTCACAATTAAGAATTGAATTTCAAATTAAGAACCGAAGAATTTAATTTTTATGAATTTTGCAACATTGATGTTAATGAAGTGAATTTAATCCAAATTGAGCTGAATTATGACATGACTGTTTTCTGATCGAGTTGCTTTATAGTTTAGAATAGAATTTTGAATTAAGTATCAAACAATTTAATCTGTTTTAGATAAACTTCGAAACATCGACTGTTACTGAACTGAATTGATCTGAATAATGATTCAATTGTCTTCTGTAGAGCTGCTTATAGCTGAAATTGAATTTTAAATTAAGAATTGAATTTGTTTGATAATTTATTCACATTACACCATTGACACTTATTTAACTGAACTGAATCTGAATTGAGCTAAATTGACATTGTCTTCTATTAAGAATCAAAGAATTGAATCTGTTTTATAATTGATGAATTTTGCAACATTGACTGTTAATGAAGTGAATTTAATCCAAATTGAGCTGAATTATGACATGATTGTTTTCTGATTGATTTGCTATATAGTTAAGAATCAAATTTTGAATTAAGAATCAAACAATTGAATCTGTTTTATAATAAACTTTGAAACATTGACACTGTTACTGAACTGAATTGATCTGAATAATGACTATTATCTTCTGTAGAGCTGCTTTAGTGTTGAAATTCAATTTGTTTCATAATTGATGAATTTTGCAACATTGACTGTTAATGAAGTGAATTTAATCTAAATTGAGCTGAATTATGACATGATTGTTTTCTGATTGATTTGCTATATAGTTAAGAATCAAATTTTGAATTAAGAATCAAAGAATTGAATCTGTTTTGTATTAAACATCAAAACACTGTTACTGAACTGAATTGATCTGAATAATGACTATTATCTTCTGTAGAGCTGCTTTAGTGTTGAAATTCAATTTGTTTCATAATTGATGAATTTCACACTATTTTCCTGTTTATCTCAGTGAAGCTGCTTTGAATCGATCTGTACTGTATAGAGTGCTGTAGAAATAAATGTGACTTGGCTCAAAACATGACAAACATCCTAATAACGACGGTTCCAGACAAACACGGAGCGTCTGAATCCTGAGCCTGAAGGAGGCCGGAGTCTCTGCGGGCAGGAACGCGTCAGCACACATTAACGGAGAGGACATTAATTAGACACAACATTATCATCCATAATTAAGAGTAAAAGGGGAGACGTTATCTTTAGCAGAGCCGCTGGAGATGTGGCTAATATGTAGGACAAACGTCACATGACAGAGAACGAGAACGCTAGTCTGATGATTGCTGGGAGATACAGTTCAAATATGATCATTGTGTGTGTGTGTGTGTGTGTGTGTGTGTGTGTGTGTGTGTGTGTGTGTGTGTGTGTGAGTGTGTGTGAGTGTGCGTACGTGTGTGTGAGTGTGTGTGCGTGTGTGTGAGTGTGTGTGTGCGTGTGTGTGTGTGTGTGTGTGTGAGGGCGCGTGTGTGTGTGTGTGTGCGCGCGTGTGTGTATGTGTGTGTGCGCGCGTGTGTGTGTGTGTGTGCGTGAGAGTGTGTGTGTGCGTGAGAGTGTGTGTGTGCATGTGAGTGTGTGTGTGTGTGTGTGTGTGTGTGTGTGAGTGTGTGTGTGTGTGTGTGCGTGAGTGTGTGTGTGTGTGTGTGTGTGTTTATGCGTGTGTGTGTGTTTATGCGTGTGTGTGTGTGTGTGTGCGTGCGTGAGTGTGTGTGTGTGTGTGTGTGAGTGTGTGTGTGCGTGTGTGTGTGCGTGTGAGTGTGTGTGTGTGTGTGTGTGTGTGTGTGTGTGTTCATACACACAGGATGGCAGTGAGTGTGTGTCAGGAATCAAGGGTTAATTCCAGCCTCAGTTTCAGTAAGTGTTTTGACGTATCTAGGCTAACACTAATGGCTCCTGCGTGCTTTCAGCGCTGACGGTAGAAATCACAGCTCTGGGGACGATCGTTGTCTGTGACGACACACACACACACACACACACACACTCTGACACACACACACACACACACTCTGACACACACACACACACACACACACACACACACACACACACACTCACACACTCTGACACACACACACATACACACACACACACAGCAAACGAAAGTGTTTTGAAATGAAACATTGATGGCTGCTGCTGATTCAGAGACGGACACAGAAAAGCACTTCACACAAACACCGTCTGCATCTCCATCACTGACCTCAGTAAAACTCCAAAAAACACGGTAAAATACGGTAAAAACTCACAAACAGAGCTAAAGCTGCAGCACAATAGATCTCTCCGGATCAGATGCAAACGCTGTGCAACACAAACGTAAAACCGCTGAGAAGCAGCAGCGCATCTATAAAGCCTCGCTGAGTATTTTTAGCTCTAAAGCTCTTTATGAAGAAATGCTCAGCATATGGCAGATTAAGATGAAATATACGAGCAAACGGCTGATCTGATTGTTGTGTCATTCCCTGTCAAAACAACCACATTTCAGAAACTTCCCCAGCTCAAAGACAAACATAAATGGTTAAGAAAGCCAAAATATTAAATGTCATGGATGAATATTTACTGAGTTTTGTAGAGGGGGCTCAAAATGACAATTTTCACCTGAGATTCGGAGCCAAATTACAGGAGGATAAAATGACTTTAGAAAGATGGCAGCATCATTATGTTCTTTTCACACAGAGATTGGTAGCTCTATTAATGAAATTTGCTGACTTTAGTAATCTGTGTTGCATTATTTTCCAATGGTGACCGTTCAAAAATGGGAAATAAGCACTTTTCGTGTTCGTTTTTCCATAGTTTGCATGGCTGTAACTCAAGAAGTATTAAAGATATCTTCATATCCTTTTAGATTTTGATTCTCAACAAACTTATCTTTTGATATTTCCATTTTTCAGGCCCTGTATGATTGGTTTCCAGAGATACTGGGATCTCAATGCAGCTCCAGGAGTAAATTGTGCACATTTTCAGTGGCACTACTCTGTAAATATTCATCATGACATTCACCAATGACATTTAATATTTTGGATTGTTTTCTTCATTCATGCATTTCTTTCACTAAACATAAAAAGATCAAAATCAAAGCCGGGAGTCTTTTGAAATAGAATGACCCGATTTCATTTCCCAAAGCAAATTGTTTGCAGCATTTAGACACAAACAACACATAAAAATACAAAAATACATAAGAATACGTCTGTGAGAGAAACAGCATCTCCAGCTGGAAATATTAAACTACAGTAGTGTCGCTCAAACAGGCAAGTTCACTTTGAAACAGTGAAGAACAAACACTGACGCTGAAAGATACCAGACAGACACGATAAAGCTGAAGAAACTCAAGCGACTCTATCAAACACGACTGAACGAGGAGAGAGTCGAGTGCAGAACAGACTCACTGAATCACTGAATCAGATGATTCAAACTCCTCCACTGAATCAAATGATTCAAACTCCACTGAATCACATGATTCAAACTCCTCCACTGATTCACGTGATTCAAACTCCTCCACTGAATTATGATTCAAACTCCTCCACTGAATTATGATTCAAACTCCTCCACTGATTCACATGATTCAAACTCCTCCACTGAATTATGATTCAAACTCCTCCACTGATTCACATGATTCAAACTCCTCCACTGAATTATGATTCAAACTCCTCCACTGATTCACATGATTCAAACTCATCCACTGAAATATGATTCAAACTCCTCCACTGATTCACATGATTCAAACTCCTCCACTGATTCACATGATTCAAACTCCTCCACTGATTCACATGATTCAAACTCCTCCACTGAAATATGATTCAAACTCCTCCACTGATTCACATGATTCAAACTCCTCCACTGATTCACATGATTCAAACTCCTCCACTGAATCACATGATTCAAACTCCTCCACTGATTCACATGATTCAAACTCCTCCACTGAAATATGATTCAAACTCCTCCACTGATTCACATGATTCAAACTCCTCCACTGAATTATGATTCAAACTCCTCCACTGAATTATGATTCAAACTCCTCCACTGAATCACATGATTCAAACTCCTCCACTGATTCACATGATTCAAACTCCTCCACTGAAATATGATTCAAACTCCTCCACTGATTCACATGATTCAAACTCCTCCACTGATTCACATGATTCAAACTCCTCCACTGATTCACATGATTCAAACTCCTCCACTGATTCACATGATTCAAACTCCTCCACTGAAATATGATTCAAACTCCTCCACTGATTCACATGATTCAAACTCCTCTACTGATTCACATGATTCAAACTCCTCCACTGATTCACATGATTCAAACTCCTCCACTGAAATATGATTCAAACTCCTCCACTGATTCACATGATTCAAACTCCTACACTGAAATATGATTCAAAATCCTCCACTGATTCACACAATTCAAACTCCTCCACTGAATCACATGATTCAAACTCCTCCACTGAATCAAATGATTCAAATTCCTCCACTGAATCAAATGATTCAAACTCCTCACTGAATCACATGATTCAAACTCCTCCACTGAATCAAATGATTCAAACTCCTCCACTGAATCAAATGATTCAAACTCCTCCACTGAATCAAATGATTCAAACTCCTCCACTGAATCAAATGATTCAAACTCCTCCACTCAATCACATGATTCAAACTCCTCCACTGAATCACATGATTCAAACTCCTCCACTGAATCAAATGATTCAAACTCCTCCACTGAATCACATGATTCAAACTCCTCACTGAATCACATGATTCAAACTCCTCCACTGAATCACATGATTCAAACTCCTCACTGAATCACATGATTCAAACTCCTCACTGAATCACTTGATTCAAACTCCTCACTGAATCACATGATTCAAACTCCTCACTGAATCACTTGATTCAAACTCCTCACTGAATCACTTGATTCAAACTCCTCCACTGAATCACTTGATTCAAACTCCTCACTGAATCACATGATTCAAACTCCTCACTGAATCACTTGATTCAAACTCCTCACTGAATCACATGATTCAAACTCCTCACTGAATCACTTGATTCAAACTCCTCACTGAATCACATGATTCAAACTCCTCCACTCAATCACATGATTCAAACTCCTCCACTGATTCACATGATTCAAACTCCTCCACTGAATCACTTGATTCAAACTCCTCACTGAATCACATGATTCAAACTCCTCACTGAATCACTTGATTCAAACTCCTCACTGAATCACATGATTCAAACTCCTCACTGAATCACTTGATTCAAACTCCTCCACTGAATCACATGATTCAAACTCCTCCACTGAATCACATGATTCAAACTCCTCACTGAATCACATGATTCAAACTCCTCACTGAATCACATGATTCAAACTCCTCCACTGAATCAAATGATTCAAACTCCACTGAATCACATGATTCAAACTCCTCACTGTGTGTGAAATCTGAGTCTGAACGTTTTCAAAAACAAATCATGATTCATCAATAACTTCTGTATTAAAATCATGGGAACAACTGAAACCACACATATGCAAAAATCACAGTCTCTGGGGTGGCCTTATAAACGAGTTTAGGTTCTGTTTTCTACAGAGATCATCACAGTAAATGAATTAATCAGTGGTGTAGTGATGAATCACTTTCAGCCAGCAGCTTTCTGTTGTTCAGTGAGATCAATTCAAGTGAGAATCAATTCTATTCAAGTTTATTTGTATAGCGCTTTTCACGATACAAATCATTGCAAAGCAGCTTTACAGAAAATACAAGTTTCTATTTTAAAGTCTCTACATTATATTTAGCAGTAGCTTATCAAGTTGATGTCCACATGGCAGAAATGTACAGTAAAATGTACAGTAAAATTCTTGCAGTTAGTTAATGACATGTAATCAAACAGACGGGGAACACTATTAACTGCAATGATTATATGATGCATTTAAACTTATAGCAAATTTTATATTTGGAAACCTATGATTACATATTTTGAAAAGATGAAGACCTTACCTTCTAATTAATAGAACTAAAGTTTTAGAAAGGCCATCTGACTTTAATATTCTTGGTTATGTCATGCTTACTTATAAATCTACACAGAAAGACTATTGGAGTGCCCCCCCCCCCCCTTTTTATTTTTTTTGTGTGAACTTATTTACTTTTGTTAACAAAATTGACTTTGATATATCTGTTTGATAACAAAATATTGAAATGTATCCTGCTATTTTGCATAGTAAGCACTGTTGATATTGTTAATCATTTATTCATATAATTATTTATTTGGTTGTTTGGTTATTTATTTATTATTTTTCCACTTTGTTAATTTAAGGTTGTGGAACGGGGTGGGGAAAGAAAATACATAATTATGCAACTGTTTGAATTTTTTTTGTCTAAACATGTTTGAAAAATTAATAAATAAAGTGCAAAAAAATAAAAAATTATAGCAAATTTTGTAT